>OY756981.1:0-7500 GCA_963580505.1 Ennomos erosarius | reverse complement strand
TCCCTTTGTCCAAAAACCTCTGACGCAGGTCAGAGTCCTTTTTTACGATGCATTTTTTTTTTTTTTTTTTGCTAATGTATATTACTAATGTCCGTCTGTCTGTACGTTGCATATTTAAATTTTGAATGAAAATTCAAAATTTTGATATTATTTACTATTATTATTACAAATTTTCTTATCTTACTAAGCCAATATCGTAATACATTATTACCAATATTTATGGTTACTTTTACAGCACTATTATCATTACATCAAATTAATATTATTATTTTATTATTACATTCATTTAAAATTTTACGCTAACATCATATATCATCTCGCTAATATCAACTCATTAGCAATATACGTATATAGCATATAAATTATATTCATTTATTTATTCAATTTTCTTACCTTATTTGCCACTGTTACACAGTAGGTCAAAAATCTATCTATTCTATTTCTGTCCGTCATTAATATACTTATATTTTCAATATTTATAGGCATTTCCATTTCTTGTTCTGCTTCGTTCCTATGTAGTCCATATACGGGACACTCTGTCAAGATATGAATCACGTCTTCAGTCTGGTCTGGATCGCAAATACACGATGGGCTCTCCTTACACTTAAACCTGTGCAAGTATTCGGAAAACCCACCGTGTCCTGTCATCACCTGTGTGATCACCCCCGTTGGTATAATTTCGCGCACAATTTTGAAGGCCTGTATTGCGTCCGGGAAAAATAGTTTTGTGACCTTGGCTGTTTCTCCAGATTTATACCTCCGATTCCATTCCTCAAGCGTACCCGTACGGATCTGACGCTTGATGAATGAAATCGGGCACTGGTCATAATCTGGCTTAGTCTTTGTTTTAAGCGCCGCATCTTTTGCTAGCTGGTCAGCTCTCTCATTCCCCTCCAGTCCCGCGTGAGCTTTTATCCAGAAGAGTTGGACGCTTTTGTTCTGGTGTTTGCACTCAATGAGGTTTTTGCGGATTTGGACTACGAGGGGATGGAGAGATCGTTGACCGGCGACAGCTTCAAGCGACGAGCGCGAATCACTGTAGATTCCGAAACTGGCTTCTGAGTGTTTGAGTACCTCTTTTGTGGCCCTTAATATGGCCAACAATTCCGCCTGGTAGACTGAGCAGTAGGACGACAGCTTCAATTTTTGGCATTTGGTTTCGACGTCATTGCTCCATAGAGACAATGCCGCCCCAACCCTGCCATCAATTTTGCTGCCGTCCGTGAAAATGCGTACTGCTTGAGTGCTGTTGTTGTCTACTTGTTCCTGGTCTACCAGGCATACGAATTGCGGGTGCATATTAATTGCGGGGTGAGGCAGGTCAGTAAACGCAGTGCGTCGCTCCACCTCTCTGCCTCCTAGTGCTGGCTGCGGTGCTCCCCTCCTTGCTTCATACAGGGCTGCTGCTTCCTGTATTCGAAGGTCGAGGGGGAGCATCGCAGCCAACACCAGTGCCGAGTTCAGAGAGACGGTGCGATAGGACCTGCACAGTTTTTGTGCAAACCCTCTTTGGACCGCGTTCAACTGCTTTTGTACACCCAGTTTCTTAGCCGCTGGCGCCCATACGCCTGATGCGTACAAGATCACCGGTTCGACTACTGCCGTGTATATGGTGCGTATGACTTCTGGATGGAGTCCCCAGCTAATCCTGGCGGCTCTAGACAACTGCTTGTAGAAGTTGAGAGCTTTCCTGCACACATTAGCTACATGGGTGTTGAATGTGAGCTTATTGTCTATTGTAAGCCCCAGGACTTTAAGCTCTTGCGACATGACAATATCAACTCCGCCCATGCTCAACAATGGGGTGTCAAACTTGAGTTTCCGTGTCAAGACCATCGCGTTCGTCTTGTGCGGCGCGAACTTTAACTTATTCTTGACACCCCACTGGTGAACATATGCGAGGGCATCATTGGCACGCCGCTGGACCTCCATCGCAGTATCTCCATCAAACACTAACACCACGTCATCAGCGAAAGCTTGGCAGTAGTCTCCCCGTTTTCCCAACCCTTGGAGGAGAGGGTCCAGGAGGAGGTTCCAAAGGATCGGACCTCCGATCGACCCCTGAACACAGCCTTTGGTGGTTTCTCTGGTTACCTCCTCGCCAGCATACCGTACTTTGACCTTTCTATTTTCCAGGTAGCTGTCGACAACCCTCCTCACGTTCACCGGACACTTCTCTTCTGCCAATCTCAGCTTGATCGCCGGCCACCATGCGCTATCAAAGGCACCCTCTATGTCTAGCGATATCACTGTGAGCAGTTTCTTGTCAGCCATTTTTCCGTGTATATATCTAACTAGATCATAGAGGGAGTCCTCCGTGCTCTTTTGGGGCATGAATCCATACTGGCGAGGGCTAAGCCGAGGGATTACGTGCCATTTGATTCTGCCTACAATCAGCTTTTCCAGAATCTTCCCCATCACTGGCAACAAACCTATTGGCCTATAGGACTTTGGAGCTGTGTAGCTTTCTTTTCCGGGTTTCCTTAGGATCACGACTGTGGCCTCCTTCCAGATCTCCGGAAAGTAGCCCAGTTTAAGGCATTTGTTTGCCAGTGAAAGGAAAATCTCGGGTTCCTGGACTATAGACCGCATACAGATATCTGCCGTCAGACCATCTGACCCTGGTGCTTTTTTGGGGTTAAAGCTGAGCACAGCAGTCATTAGCTCCTCTTTGGTAAACGGTGGATCATGTTGTTCGTCATCATGCCCCAACGCATTTATTTGGCAAGCTGCTCTCCTGATCTGCGTGTGCTCAGCGTTGTCAGACTCCTCTGTATCGGCCGGGTAGAATGTCTCAGCAAGCAATTCGGCAGACTCTCTCTGACCCAGCACCTTTCCCTCTTTGGCTAAGGGCAGATCTTCATGCCTTTTAGCTGTTCTGCCTATGACCCTATATATTCCCTCCCATAGACCTTCTTTATCTTGCTTTTCACAAAACTCCTTCCAACTGTCCGTTTGGGCTTTTATGGTTTCTTGTTCATATCTTTCTTTTGTTTTCAGGTACTCTTCGATGACCCTTTTCCTGCGAACCGGCGCTGCACACCGAATCCTACGCTTCCTGGTTACGACTTCCTGTTTCAGCTTGGCGAGCTCATCGGACCACCACGGTAAGTTGACTTCATTTTTGGATTTAATTTTAGGTATACTACTATTGCACGTTTCTAAAATGATATTTATGTATGTTTCTATGTTTTCTTCTAATTCTGCTTTGTTACTTGTTTTGTCAAATGATAATTTGGTGATTTTATTTTCATCTAGCAACTGGGCCAGTTTCGCATGAAACTGGTTCCAGTTAGCTTTTTTACTATTGTAGATCCTTGTGGTTCTGGTTATATTTATTCCTTTTGCCTTTTCTAGCCGAACTTTAAAGGTAATGGCGTTGTGGTCTGAGCTCGTCATGCCTTCGTCTATCTTCCAGTCCTCCACCAGGTCGAGAATTTCAGGCGTGCAGGCCGTGACGTCCACAAAGCTGGTGCACACTTGTTCACCTCTTATGATGAAAAAGGTAGGGGTGTTTCCTTCGTTAAGTACCTGCAAACCCATTTCTTCCAAAGCCCCTGCCATTTCTTCCCCTCGGTGATCTATTTTAGGGCTACCCCACCATGTGCTTTTTGCATTTGCATCACCTCCTATTATTAGTTTCCGACCGAAACTTCGTTCAATTTTGCTTAACTGCTCCAGGTATAACCCTAACGGCTCTGGGTCGGGCTCAAAGTAGAACGAGACGACTACGATCTCCCAAGCAAGAGTTTTTAGTCTCACCACTACGATGTTGGTCGTGGTGAAATCTGGGCACTGGATGACGTTCAGTTCGGGGTCGAAAACGACAATTGCCGCCTTGACTACTCCATCATCTTGTTTGGTGTTTTGGTATATCCTTGTGCCCACGTAGTCTCTCATCCTACCTGCACTACCGACATACGGTTCCTGGATCAGTGCAAAGGCCATCTTCCGTTTGCTTGCCTCAATCATCAGTTCTTGTGTTGCCAGTGCCTTTCGTTGCAGATTAGCTTGGGCAGCGAAATATGGCCTTTCTTTGAGTGATTCTAAATTTTTGCCGGGGACGCCCTTAGCAGTATGCTACCGTAGCTCTAGCCAACGCGTCCCACTTCCGTCTAAGTGGACAGTCCTGACTGAACGCGTTGTGATCAGTCCTGTCCATCTTGGAGTGCGTGCAATTGCAGCAAGAAGGGGTCGTGCCAGCGAGCCAATCGGAGCAATCTGTTTTCATGTGAGGTCCCCCACAATGGCTGCATTTGGCCTGCGTCTCTTTGCAGAAACGCCGGCCGTGACCGTACCCGAGGCAGAGCGAGCACTGGACTAGTGGGGACTGGTCTGCCACTCGTACTCTTTGGAGGTCTATGTGGACCGCCTCTGCCTCTGTCATGCGCTGCCATATTTTTGGGGAAACTCTCATGACGACATGGCCAGTGAGAGGGTTCCTTGTGCGTTTTTTATAGGCTATTTCCATCCTGTGATTAGTTTTGCACAAGTCTTTAAATAGGTCCCTATTTTGGTTTTTTAGCGCACTAATTATTTCATCATCGCTATTATATAGCAGAACTTCTTTAAGTATAACGAGGGGATCCCTGTTTTTGATCTCTTCAACGTTAAGGTTCTCTCCTGACTTTTTTATTCTCTCCTGTACTTTCCGCCTTTCTTCCTCCGTTCTACATCCTACTATCACTTTCCTGTCTTTAGCTTTCCTGATGTTTTCCACCCTTACTCCTCCGTCTTTAGCATTCACTGCTTTCCTAATTCTATTTAGGACCTCTTCTCCCGTTTCGGTTTCGTCTTTTCCGGTGATTACTACAGAGTGTAGCGCGGTCCTCTCAGAGCGTATGCTCTTAGAGGACGTCGCGACTACACTTGCGTAGGATTGCTTTTCTATAGTCTCCTTCAGTATTTCCATTTTTTCAGTATTTTGCTTAAGTAGTTCTGTGTGTTCTTCTAACTTTCTTATAAGCTCACTATTTCTATCCTCCTTTTCCTTATCGTGTTCTTCCAATAGTTGTGGTACTACATTTTCCCTTTCATGTACTATTTTCCTACTAGTTTTCACCGATTCAGATTCCTTTACTAGCTGAAACAGTCTCTCAATCGCTAGTGTGACCTCTGCTTTGATCTCAGATTTTATGTTTCGAGAGTTTCCTAGATGAAGCTTGGCCCTGAGGACACAGGCTCTGGCTTCGGCGATACGGTCAACATATTTTGTCTTCTCCGGCTTGGGTGGGCTCCCAGTGGCCTCTTCTGAGGCTCTTCTTGTGGTTATTTTGCTCTCTTGCGAGAACACAGTCCGTGGCTTTGGCTTCAGAGGTTCCACCAAAGTAGCTGTTTTGGGGGGAGTCTGGGACTTGGCAAGTTGATCCGGCTTCCCAGATTCCCATTCCCCAATGCTTCTCCTGACGCTAGGAATGGGGCTTTGGCTACACTCACCTATCATCGTCAAATCCTGGGGGCCCTTGCCCGTTAAATTCCTCTTTTTAGGTGTCCTATGTCCGAACATGATTAATTGTCAAAGGGACTTAAATTATACGATTTAACTTATAATCAATTACGTGTCAGTTTTTACGGATGTAAATGGTCCGAATTTTATATTAAATATATTTATATTAGGATTAATGTTTATATTAATTATTATAACTAATTTATATTCTTAATACTTTATATAAGGCAGTTATAAAATTATTGATGTCGCAATAGTACGACAAATTTCGTCAAATTATAATAAAATTGTATTTTCGAGACTTTACCCTGCTCCGTTTCTAGCTTAGGCCTTGCAGATCACAGTGATTTATACACCAATTGATTTGGAAAATTTTGCTGCAAATTATGGTCCACTAAAGTTCTCCTGGGTGGGGGGGTGGGTTCTTAATAGGGTGGGTGGGTGGGCGCAAAAAATTGATTTTTGAACTGTTTTTTGACTCTAATTTGCGATTTTTGTATGGGAGGGTACCCAGATTTTCACGGTTTCGGGTGCAGGACGCGCACGCGGATCTATCGAGACCCGTGACGCCGCAATAAGGTGCAGGTTTGCTTGGCACCCGAAAATAACCGTGAAAATTGGTTTTTTCTCAAAAATTTCGGTTTTTTGTACTAACGTGTGCTTTTTTTGTTGCAGGTGCAGCTGGTACTCGCGAAGACGCGTCTAATGGTGTATCACACTTATATACAGGACCTGGGTAAGTACTTCAAAAATTTACGGTTAGGTTAGGTTAGGTTAGGTTAGGTTAGGTTAGGTTAGGTTAGGTTAGGTTAGGTTAGGTTAGGTTAGGTTAGGTTAGGTTAGGTTAGGTTAGGTTAGGTTAGGTTAGGTTAGGTTAGGTTAGGTTAGGTTAGGTTAGGTTAGGTTAGGTTAGGTTAGGTTAGGTTAGGTTAGGTTAGGTTAGGTTAGGTTAGGTTAGGTTAGGTTAGGTTAGGTTAGGTTAGGTTAGGTTAGGTTAGGTTAGGTTAGGTTAGGTTAGGTTAGGTTAGGTTAGGTTAGGTTAGGTTAGGTTAGGTTAGGTTAGGTTAGGTTAGGTTAGGTTAGGTTAGGTTAGGTTAGGTTAGGTTAGGTTAGGTTAGGTTAGGTTAGGTTAGGTTAGGTTAGGTTAGGTTAGGTTAGGTTAGGTTAGGTTAGGTTAGGTTAGGTTAGGTTAGGTTAGGTTAGGTTAGGTTAGGTTAGGTTAGGTTAGGTTAGGTTAGGTTAGGTTAGGTTAGGTTAGGTTAGGTTAGGTTAGGTTAGGTTAGGTTAGGTTAGGTTAGGTTAGGTTAGGTTAGGTTAGGTTAGGTTAGGTTAGGTTAGGTTAGGTTAGGTTAGGTTAGGTTAGGTTAGGTTAGGTTAGGTTAGGTTAGGTTAGGTTAGGTTAGGTTAGGTTAGGTTAGGTTAGGTTAGGTTAGGTTAGGTTAGGTTAGGTTAGGTTAGGTTAGGTTAGGTTAGGTTAGGTTAGGTTAGGTTAGGTTAGGTTAGGTTAGGTTAGGTTAGGTTAGGTTAGGTTAGGTTAGGTTAGGTTAGGTTAGGTTAGGTTAGGTTAGGTTAGGTTAGGTTAGGTTAGGTTAGGTTAGGTTAGGTTAGGTTAGGTTAGGTTAGGTTAGGTTAGGTTAGGTTAGGTTAGGTTAGGTTAGGTTAGGTTAGGTTAGGTTAGGTTAGGTTAGGTTAGGTTAGGTTAGGTTAGGTTAGGTTAGGTTAGGTTAGGTTAGGTTAGGTTAGGTTAGGTTAGGTTAGGTTAGGTTAGGTTAGGTTAGGTTAGGTTAGGTTAGGTTAGGTTAGGTTAGGTTAGGTTAGGTTAGGTTAGGTTAGGTTAGGTTAGGTTAGGTTAGGTTAGGTTAGGTTAGGTTAGGTTAGGTTAGGTTAGGTTAGGTTAGGTTAGGTTAGGTTAGGTTAGGTTAGGTTAGGTTAGGTTAGGTTAGGTTAGGTTAGGTTAGGTTAGGTTAGGTTAGGTTAGGTTAGGTTAGGTTAGGTTAGGTTAGGTTAGGTTAGGTTAGGTTAGGTTAGGTTAGGTTAGGTTAGGTTAGGTTAGG
>OY756980.1:15797930-15962923 GCA_963580505.1 Ennomos erosarius | reverse complement strand
ATATTGACGGAGGGTTTTTAGCTATGTGCTTGTCGCACAGTCTTAAGCATTGTAACTGTCTCCACTAAATTAGAGAAACAATGTTAAGTACTTGAGTAGGGTGACAACATTATTATTATTATAATAAGTATGACCACATTATGTATGTATTATAATTATGAACAGTAAAATGTTCATTGAAAATAAGATAAATACTATATTGCAACTAAGTAAATAAAAATCTTGGAAACTTTTGAAACAATTGCTGCTCTGTCCTATGGCTTGGAATTTAAAATTCGCCTGCGATGGTAACAATTTTAATGTAAAATGTTTTACTTTAAATGACTTATAGTGTAGGTACTAAAAGTACTCAAGACTGAGACATTCCACTGAAACGATACATATTATTGTCTGAAGATATTTTAGCAGGAACAAACATTTTATACTAATAATTATATTATTTATGGCCAATGGCCTGTTTTCGAATTTATATTTTATGATATTATTTTGATTCTCTTGTTAAAAAGACATTTATATTATACTTAATATACAAATAGTATTTTTAAAACATCAAGGTATTTTATTATGTAGATTAGGTCAAAAGTTGTAATTAATTCTCTTTATTTACGATATGAAGACTTTGTTTTTTATTGACCATTGTTATAAGTAAATGAGCCCCAAAATTTTAGTCAATTTATTAGTGGAAATAGTATTAACTACTTATATGGGGTTCCATGAGCCACAAACGAAATATAGCCCGAACGTGAAAAAAATGTAGTGATCGTATCGTGTCGTGTAGTTAGTGTCCAGTGTATTCATTTGGCCCAATACTTCGCCAACACGCAATAAATATCGCTTGATAATTTTGCGTTATGCAGAAATAAATTAATTCGTAAAATAGCCCGCGTTATTCCGTTGTATGGGATGAGGCATCTGTACTGTAGGTATTATATTATCTGGGGGCAAAACCAAAAGTACTAGATTAGACTAGAAAAGATAAAAATAAAACCCGTAAATAGATAGAAAGATAGAAAATGCTTTATTGCACAAGAGTAAATCAAGTACATAGGCGAACTTAATGCTAAGTAGCATTTTCTTCCAGTTAACCTTTGTGTAGTGTGGAACGAGTTGTAGTGCTGGTAGGTGTAAATAAAACAGTGTTTCATTTTATTTTTATCATAATATAAAGCAAGTCTAAAATTCTCTAACTTAACAGTAAACATTGATATTTTTATAATAAGATGATGATAAAGGACACCACGAACGATATTCTGAAAATTAACGGGTAAGCGTACCTACACTAACATAGCACCAATAATATTGAATAACTACTAGAACTACCACTGGGTGGACCGACATGGTCAGAACCGTGGAAGCCGATGGATGTGATAGGAAAGCAGCCGCTCAAAGTAGCGCTCTTTGGGGGAGACCTATGTTCAGCAGTGCACGTCTTCAAGCTGATGATGGAGCTAATAAAAAAAGAAGGAGGGAATCCCGTCTGATCCGAAACTGAAGCACCCTTAGGAAGCCAGAACGCTTCGTATGTACGAGCGGGGCACGCACACACTCACATCATAGGAAGCCGATCGCCCTACTTTCATCTGACACACATATGTAATATGTCCGCCATTTTGGGCTTCAGTTCGATGTCAATCAAAACTCAATCCTTCTTTTTTTTATTCATCCATGGTTGCAAGTATATCATCAATCAAATCGCCAATTTGAAAGCGACACACTTTAGGTCGAAAATCATAGTTCCATAGACATAGCGATCTTGGAAAAAATATCTTCTTTTCCGTGATAAAAATCAACGCTAATTCGTAGCTCCACTATTATCATATTTACCCTCCTCAGGCCGTTTCTGAGGCTTAATTATTTTTTTGAAAATAAAAATGTATGGAGAAATCCAGAAAATGCCGTTTAACTTTGGGCTCAAGAGAGTGCCCGTTATTTCCTCTGGTACTATTAATGACCATATTATTTACTAATTTTTTTACATATCGCCATCGAAATAGGATCATATCGCACACCCCGCGCACTCGATAGATAAAGAGTGATAAAGAATTAAATCTATTGTATTAAAATATTATTTTATGTACTCTATTTTATAGTATTTTGGGCTCTATACATATTATGTGGCATTTGACACTCGACGTATTATTTATGATAAGTACGCACCTTTTAAGTTAGTTACGGACACGGACCAGGGTGTCTAGCAAAGCTCCCTCACGCTAATGCTATTGCCAAACGCTAACTCCAAAATGTACTGAAATGACATTTCGGAAATCGCTAACTTTTCCGCAGCCACAGATATAATAATAGTATACTACTACCGCAGCGAATGTCATTCTCCTCGCCAAGCTCCTCAGTAAAGTTTGTCGGTTTAGTTTTATCACCAGTTTTGAAGAACATCAATATCACGTTCTCTAGCGTTGTACCTTCAAAGATTGCGAAACTAAATAACATCTGAAGGACCACAAGTGCCGGTCTACCACCCGCTGCCAGAAGTTCCGTTACAATTCCATGCCCACCGGGCGCTTTCTTGTTTTTCAGCTATTTGAAGGCCATTCTAATAGGCTGATGTCCGGGATGTCTTCGGTATAGTGTCTTTTCTGTCTTCGGTATTCTTCAGTTGAGAGCCTTGGTTCTGCTCTATTGTGGCCTTAATACGTGAAGCACCCAGGTACTAAAAGCACGCTAGTCATGTCACATGGAACTCCAGATTTGTCTATAGAGTTGAGTGCACCATAAACTGACATATGCACTGAAGATCGTTTATTTAATTTTACTCCAGTCTGCAATTAATTCCAGAACTTCCAGAGTTAGTTTTCTGAGTTTTATTCTAGTTTTCTGCATTAGGTATTGAATAATTTTGATTAACAACTCAGTTTTTCTTTAAACTAACCTTTTTCATTGGCATTTAACCTACTAGTCCCATAGGAAATATACCAATTTATTAGTATTCTTAACTATGAAGTAGTCTCCAGAAGACCAGAAATGAGGAGGTTAAAGTTGTAATGCACGTACAGATCACAGATTACTATATACTTGGAACAGATCACAGACCACGACGAAGGGTTTTACGTTTTTTCTAGACCGTTTTAAAATAAAAGTAAGTTTCGAAATTTCGAAATTTAGGGTGTCAATTTCGAAATTTCAGAACATGCAAAAATGGTCCGAAATTTCGAAACTATGAAATTTCGAAATTTCGAAATGCATGCCCTAGCACACACCGTTGGAAGGGCCTCGTGCGCGGTGCGCGGCCGTCCGTAGTCGTCGAGCGTGCGTGAAGCCGTCTGCAATATCACGGACCGTTGGAAGCCACCTTTAAAGATATTATAGTCCTTAAAATTTTAGCAACCAGCGGGATTTGAACTCGCGCCCTCCAACTCACCGAATTGGACGCTCTACTGAGCTATGGTTACCCGACCACTAGCTACGAAAACACATAGCACACACAAAAGGTAACACCTTCCTTTAGATTTTCGCAGCTAGTGGTCAGGTAAACAGCTCAGTAGTAAGAGCGTCCAGTCCGTCCGGGCGCGGGTGCAAATCCTGCTGGTTGCTAAAAATTTAAGGCCTATAACATTTTTATGGAAGGACTTAATTTAAATTGTACCTAGTAAAGAAGCAATGGACCTAGTACCAAAATGCTTCTCCGACCTTTTACCAACTCTTTCAACGTATTAGAACATTATTATAGTAGTACAATTAGTACACAGAGCCTTTATAATATCACGGTTAAAATCAAGGGCCTGAAAATATAGAGATTCTTTGTTATGAGACTTTCAAATGACTAAAGCTTTTCACTAGGTGGTACGACTTTTCTGCAAAGTTCGTCTAGGTAGGTACCACCGCTTTGCCAGTTATTCTGCCGCCAAGCAGTAGTATGCAAGCACTAGTGTGTTCCGGTAGGGCACTGTAGCTAGTGAAATTACTGGGCAAATGAGACTTTATGACCAGATTACACAGGGTAGTACTGATTGCTAGACTCATAGGAATGAATAAAATCAAAATTAAATAAAATATATATGAATATCTTTAATATCTTTATAGATTACTAGACTGTGATGTCTCAGGATGACGTGCGCAGTGCAGTGTCACGCGGAACTTTATTATTTTAAACTTCCGAGTGACACTGCAACTGTTATGGGCGGCCGTGTCGCTTAACATCAGGTGAACGACTTGCTCGTCACGTCATTCATTCTCATATAAAAAAGGCTTTCACGAGTTAAATTTCAGTACCTACATCATTGGTTACAGTTCGTAATTCTCTAAAAATAACTATTAGAATAAATTCGTGCGTTAGCCAGTAAAAGCAAGAGGGTTCGTTTTATCCTTTGGGTACGGAATCCTAAAAAGGACTTATATACCTGATTATAAAATTTTATGTACAGCGTTATTAACATGTGTGAACTATCATCACTTGTAAATAAACTCATTAAGAGGTAGTTAAATAAAATACTAATTACGTCGCTTTGATCGTTTAATAAGAATAAATCATTAAAATTGCAACATAAATTGTAATAGTAAAATAATGTATATTTTATTATGATAATCGTCACTTAGATATTCATTTATCCTAGTTGTAAAAATAAAAAGAGGCACCTTAACATAAAACAGTAGAATATTTATGACGGCGAGTTCAAAACGAATTCATGATTTAAATATTTCCTTATCATTAAAGTAATGTGATGAAAACATAGAAAAAAAGCATTCTATGGAATACAATTTTTGAATTTACTGTTCTATGAGAAAACTGAAACCAATAAGATAACGGAACTACAGCCCAGTATTCCAATAACAAATTTTCCATAACAGATCTAGGAGTTGTAGCTTAGATCCCTAGTGAATCGGGATCGCAATCAAAAAGGCTATATTAATGGAAAATAATCAGTACTAAGTTAAACACATAAAGAGCTGATTCAGCCTCTAAAATGTTTTCTAAAAAAGTAGGTACACAGTGTATCAATATGTTCTGGATCAAACAATTTTCTTTGCATTTTAATAAACTAAGCGGTCCGTTGTGTTTTATACGTTCGAATCTTCGGTTACTTGTATTTCTTAAACGCCTCTGCTATTTTCTGAAATGATATGATATAATATAAATGGCCACTACAAGTTGTCAGCGAGAAAATACCAAAAAAGCAAGAAGTATGATATAAACATTTTAAATACATACTAAAAAGGCGTTTGGTCGAGAGCAAACGACAGATATCATCATCATTAACAGCCTGAAGACGTCCACTGCTAAACATAGGCCTCCCCCCGGGAGCGCCACTTAGAGCGGCTGCTCGCCTGCATCCATCGGCTCCCCGCGGCTTTCACCAGGTCGTCGGTCCCCCTAGTGGGGGGCCGGCCTACGCTGCGTCTTCCAGTTCGTGGTTGCCACTCGAGAGTCTTTCTTCCCCATCGGTTGTCAGTTCTACGAGCGATGTGGTCTGCCCATTGCCATTTCAACTTGCTAATCCTAAGAGCTACATCAGTCACTTTAGTGCTCCTGCGGATCTCCTCATTTCGGATCTGATCTCGCAGGAAAACACCGAGCATTGCTCTCTCCATAGCTCGTTGCGCGACTTTGAGCTTTGTAATGAGGGCAACAGTTAGAGACCACGTCTCAGTTCCATAAGTCATCACTGGCAACACACATTGATTGAAAACTTTTGTTTTCAGGCTTTGTGGTATTTTGGACGAAAAGATAGGTCGAAGCTTCCCGAACGCTGCCCAGGCGAGTTGGATTCTTCGGGCGACCTCTTTGTCGAAGTTGGACCTACCCAATTGGACAGTCTGCCCTAGATAGACGTATTCGTCGAGTATCGTTCCCAACAATTACCGGTATAGGTGGAACATGGGCATTTGACATGATTTTCGTCTTGTCCATGTTCATCTTAAGACCAACCTGTCGGGAGACTCTACTCAGGTCGTTGAGGATGGTGCTAAGATCATCGAGCGACTCCGCCATTATGACTATATTATCGGCGGCAAAACGAAGGTTATTGATATACTCGCCATTTACGTTGATGCCAAATCTTTTCCACTCCAAGAGCTTGAAAACATCCTCCAATGCGTTTGTGAATAGTTTCGGAGAAATAACGTCTCCCTGTCTCACGCCTCCCTGCAATGGGATCTGTTCCGTACTCTGGTCCTGTAGTCGGACTGACATAGTGGCCTTACTGTACAAACACTTCAACACTTCGATATACTTATAGTCAATTTGGCATCGCTGTAAGGACTGCAGCACCGCCCAAATCTCGATTGAATCGAAGGCTTTCTCATAGTCCACAAACGGCATAGTGACCGATTATACTTTTCGGCCTTCTGTATAATCTGGCGTAGCGTATGGATGTGGTCTATGGTGCTAAAGCCTTTTCGGAAACCGGTTTGTTCGGGAGGCTGGAATTCATCAAACCTGCGTGCGAGACGATTCGTAATGACCCTCGAAAACAGATTATAGACATGACTCAAGAGCGAGAACGACAGATATACACAGAGGTATAAAGATGAAAGTAGGAGAGTGAACTGCTTTTATATGGGCGAGCGCGCTTTATGGCCAACCACATTGTCACATCAGGAGAAATGTGGTCAACCACAAGCATAATATTAACTTATAAAAAAAATATTCAACAAATCTTCCTTACCGATAGAAGCTTCTCCTTGAAACAGTCTTCCGAACTGTTATCGGTATCACGACGTTTATTGTTGAACACTCTGATAGCTTTATCTCTGCTCTCGTTGTGGTATCTATTCCTTCTGGATGCATTCACCACTAAAGGCACAAGCAAAAGCCACCAGTAAGAGAATCCACAGTTGTAATCCATTTGTGATATGTACTCGTTGTAGCCAGCCTGCACTGCTGTCTCGTTGGCAGAGTCGTTGTCTTCTTTCAATTCATTGAAACGTTCTTGAAGAATCTGCAACCAAAGCTTTTGATTTCAACCAAAGTGCAACCATTTAAATGCGCCATTTTCATAAGACAGTGGTCAGGATGTTGCACTCGTGCCCTATGAAGTACAGCAGTAGTAGTGCTAAGAAGATACAGATTTACTACGGAAGAATTATTTAAAGTCTCTCGTAGAGCGTATAAGTATGTTGCTTGATTTAAAGGGATTAAGTAAAGAGTCTTTCCCAGCCTTCGAATTACAGTTGTAGCAAAATAATCATCACTAACATACTGAAGACGTCCACTGTTGATCATAGGCCTCACTGAGATAGCGCCACTTTAAGCACCAGCTCGGCTCGTACATCCCCATTCCAGTTTTCACCAGATCGTCAGCCTACCTAGTGGGGGGACTCCGATGCGTTTTCCGGTTCGTGGTTGCCACTTGATAACCTTTCTTCTCCACCGGTTGTCAGTTCTACGAGCGATGTGGTCAGGCTATTGTCATTTCAACTTGTTAGATATATTGCTTTAGTCCTGTGAATATCCTCATTAAAAAAAGCAATATTGTAATAGTAGAATACTTATAAGATTCGCATACATCAGAGAGTGTATTCTCATCCTCGTCAGTGGTGTCGAAGTATACTCTTCCAGTGCTGACTTTCCCTGGGCGGAAGGCCAAGAGCGCGCGCCGCTCGCCCGCTTTATGTTCGTCCTCCAAGTCTGCAGGGTGAAGGCACACTTCGCTCGAGTCCCACGCAGACTTCATGTACTCATCGTATGCTCTCACTCCCGCTTGTAGGGCGCTCTTGTTCTTACTCTTGTTGATAGCCTTCATTTGTTTGAAGTAGTTCAGAATCACCTGTAACGATCGCTGATTGTAGCACGATCATCCCAACTAGTATGCGCACCGCGACCAAATCTTCTCGACTCTTTTTCTCGTCAGCGACCGTGACAAGACCATAGTAGTGTGTCTCACTCTAACAGTGACGACAAGTTTTCTCGCAGTGCGCATGCTAGGTGATCATGAGTTAGTGTTCACACGGCCAATTCTTTCATCAAAAAGATCAGCCCCCCTATTACTAAGGAGTTAGCAGCGATGCTGACGTGAGTCCGCCGCTCATCTGCTGTCAAAATTGTATGAAAATTGACAGCAGTTGAGCGGCGGACGCTCGTCAGCAGCGCTGCTAGCTCGTTCGTAATAGGGGGGAGATATCATTTCGTTATGATTACGCGGTAGCGTTATCCGAGTGGGTACGCGTTATTCCGCCTGTTCACACACACGCGGATAACGCCTTGGGTAGCGAAACCCGGGCGGTACTTTTACAGGTTATTCCTGTTGACCCCACGTTTTCGGCCCCATGGGGCCTAACAGGATTTATTTTCCTCTTGGGTCCCACGCGGGGCCAACAGGAATAAATAACAGGAATAAATATTCACGTTTAAGTTTATTTATTTGTTCACATAAAAATAAAAACACAATTATACTTACATCTAAAAATACTATGTACGATAGTAGTTAGTAACTAAGTTAATGCTGGACCCTGAATCCCACACTAGGACGACCTGTGTCGTGGGATTCAGTTTCTTCCTAAATATGGGGTAGGGGCCCACTTATATACTAGTTATGTTAAAAATTATGCCCCCCGGGCGCCGGGTCCTAGAGGGCCCCTAGGACCCGGCACTTTCAACGACCCACGAAGGCCTGGATCTAGGGGGGAGCAACACAGGAACACGCCCCCGGGCGGAAACTTCAGAGGGCGCCAAATTCATGTGTGTTGGAATAAAATAAAAATTTTAATGCAGGTCCCGTCCGCGTCGTTTACGCGTTTTTTAGCTTCGGTCCTAGTGTGTAGAAGATACAGAATCTGTAGATGAAGGAGCGATCTTGCGAAACAATTATAGCGAAAGATGCTAGAGGCGACAAGGAACGAGATAAAGTTGGAATGGTAAAGTTTGAGGGGAGGTAGTCTGGCGGAGCATACTTCTTGTTGTTTGGTCAGGCAGCAGACATCAGAATTGTCGTTCTTTTTTTTAGCACGATTTTGGGTAATTTCTAGTTATTCATTGGGTTTTGCTGCTGATTTTTCTGTGTTGTTGCCTCCTCTCGTGTCAGTATAGTTTTATACAAGTTATTTTATTATGGGCTCTTATTTTGAAACAAGCTCATAAACTCCTCTTATCTTTTAGCCAATTTCTAAGCCACAGATTAACAAAATTCTTACCTATAAACGCGATTTAGCCCTAAGAGATTGCTAAGTAATGCCTAAACAGCTGTCAAAATTAACCACCGCCATGACCTAGTTTAAGCCTGCTAAAACAGCTGTTTGACAGCGAACGTTGTCAAAATCGAAAAATGGTGTGCTTTGGGGTTTGGAAAAGGAGGATGGCGACTTCCATGCATTTTTTGGCCCAGTTTTTCGACGAAGTACAGTGCAGATATTTTTTTGCTACAGTTAATACATCCATAACGCATCTGAAATGCAAAAATGAACTTGAATGCAGGGTGCAGAAGTTAGGATACATATTATAATTATGGTAATGTTAATTTGTTAGTACATAACCTATAATTAAGGCACGGGACATGGCCATAGTATGAATGTAGTACCATTATTTATTTTTAGATGATTATTGCATCCGTGTAGAGCGTTTTTTTGTAAGTCGCGGTCTCCTTTATTATTGCTTCACGGACTGCTTGTATTTTAGCTCTCTTTTGTCCGAATCATGACATTGGTGACCTTGTCGCAGATGTAAAATCGAATTTTGAGAACAAGAATATTCGTTCAATTTCGGATTTTAGTCGATTATTTTGGTTGTTGACTGTGGCGAGTGGCAACAGTCTATACGTCTATAGTCTCGTTTATATGTCTTTAAGAAAGAGCTAAGTAACGTTTATAGGTAAGGAAATGTTATCCGTTGCTTAGGAGTTTATGAACTGATTAGTTGCGAGGTGGCTAAGTACAACATAGCGAGATTTTTATAAGTAAGATTGATAATTTGTTAACAGAATCATCCTCCAGCGGCCAGGCGCCCGTACCACGCGTGACCGCGATACTTTTCGCTTACCTAGGCGGTAAAAGTTCCGCCCTACCCGGCGAATACCGCGCGGTATCCCGCACGGTATGTTCCGCTACCACGGGCGGTAGAGAAATACCGCCTCGGTCTGTGTACTCCTTTTTTCCTTTATGCTTAGTAGGTATTGGTGCTTTTCTCTACTGGTGGAATTATAGTATTAAGGATTTGGGTCCCGGGACGTCTTGTGTCTCGAAGTCCAGGGACTTTTCGTAATTTTAGTTGTCTCGAGTCCCGGGACTTTCATGTCGAGACTCGACACGAGACAAGATTGTCGAAATTGTCAAGTAATCATTTTAATTTATATTAGTAATCGTTCAGCTATCTGACGATCTAACAATCTGTGTTCTTTACATAAGACCAGTTTAGATAGCTCTATTTTTGTAGTTTTGTAGATATTTTTTTTTTCTTATATTTTGGCTCCACACATAGTGTATTTAGCCAGTGTCAAGTATTATATTTTCATCGTGTTATAAAATATTTCACGCAAAGTCATGTCCTAGTCATAGTCATAGTCCAGTCTAAGTCAGGTTGTCATAGTCCAGTCTAAATCATGCTCCAGCAAAGTGGTGGCAACTTTACTAGAAGCTACTATGGAGTTTTGGAAGCAACACGAAAAATCACGTTTCACCGCATTATATCACTTGCCCTCACTCATACTCGTAATTCAGCACTTAATGCGTAAAACACCACCAATTTTAAACATTAACACTGGAAAAAGCAAAAGTTTTGAAAAATAATACAATGAAACGACGTAAACTTTTCCGCGTTCCCGCCAAAACTCTCTTGTAGATATTTACCATGTCATTCGGTGATTCAATGGAAGGTACTTCCAGTATTCCTCCAATATTCGTTTTACGACTGAAGAAATTATGTGCATACAACATCACTTCCTTGTGCTTCATTACACAGCCCTGACCTAGGGCAAGAAGACCAGCCGTAGTTATTTTTGTCGTTGTAATTTGATTCTCGCATATGATACTATTCGAGCATTCATCGATACAGTTGTACAGCCATATGTTTGGTCTCTGTAGTTTAACCCATTAGTTGTTACATTGTTGCGGTATCCAGTCACAGGTTATGTTTATATTTTGACTCAGCATTTTCGCTTCGCAGGATGCTGTAGCTCCATGTAAATTGTTAATCGGAGTATAGGCGTGGCAAATGTAGGCGTCTTCTATCATAGTACATTGTTGAAGATCAGCTTCCTCCACCTGTGTCATTCTTCGGTATATGTAATTCGAATAGTAGGTATTGTTCGGTGAGCCGGGCTTTAACATAAATAAGTTTGTGTATGTTCAGAATGATTGCTCCATCATTGTTTTCAATAGGGAGCGTTAAATGTTTGGACATAATGCCGGCTATGTGATGTAGTTGTTCTGACAGCTGTTCTGGGGTGAATAGATTCGTATCGAGATGTCCTCTGTGGATGTCGGTCAATGCATCCAGGAGCATCTGTTGGTTTCTTCTTAAAACTGAAATCAGCAAGTTGGCAGTAAGTGCTCCTGCGTTGACGTCATTCATTGTCTTCATAATTTGAAACCGGTTCTGTAGTACGATCATATCATGTTTCGTTTCATTAATGTAGGTTTAAATCGTCGTCAGCTGCGTTTTCAACTCTTCATTTTTCTTCATTATGTTGTTTTGTGCCTCGATGATACGTGTTTGATGTCTAATCAGCTGTAGGAAATATTGTTCGTTAGCTTTATTTTATGTATGTCCTGACTGTATTTTTTGGCGAAATTGCTGTCAAGGACCTCAAACAAGGCTCGTGCGAGGTTTCCGACACCGTTGACATAGCCGCGGCGTTTGTTTATGCTGGGAAAGTAGTAGTTGATTGTAGGCCTCCAGCTGGTTCATTTCAAATTTTAGTTGTTGTATCGTGGCATGACACGTCTCGTTAGGCATCGTATCACATATTCGAGCCAAATGATTGACGAACTCTCCGACTTTTGAAGTACTTTGCCAGTAACTTGTTAGGTTGTAGTATACCAGAAGTTTCCATTCATCGTGGATAAGTTATGTACTTCCGATGTAGTCAAAGTAAATAAGATGAGTGTCGGTTAGTTTCGAAGTTTTAAAGTTCTGCCGGGATTCCGCTTGTCCACTCGATAGCGCCGTAAATGCCACAAGTAACAGCATTAGCCAGGTGGTAACCGTCTTGGTTTTAATAGTTTTTGTATGGTATTTGAGAGTCTGTGGTTCAGGACTCTGTTTTGATGATTTGATGTTCTCGTAATTGTTCACGTTTTCTTTGGTTTGTTGCCATTTGTTTCGGCTAAGTGGTAAATGGAGATACTTTTTTACCCAGCGATCCCAGTAGTCTCGGCGTATGATTTCAATAAGTATCCAGTGGTTCCTGAAATCTAATATATTATGTCTTCGATCATCAGGTTCGTTGCGGTTCAGACTAGTATTCCCGTTGGGTAGTTTTCTAGTTTTGATGGATGTTGTATCCATTTCAACATAAATTCCTTGTGTGGATTTCATAATGTGCTGCGATGCAATTCTGATTTCAGTCGAAATGAGTTCGTTGCCTTCGTTTGATCTTATGTTTCGCAATACATCGGTGAAACTTAAGACCCAGGTGAGTATTCTCGTAATATGAGCTATGTCGCTATGTCACTCGAGTAATGACTCAACTAATCCATATTTGTTCTTCGTGGGTTCCGTCGTATTTATCATGTAGCAGTTTGTTTGAATGCCTTCGTTAGTAGTATGAGCTTCTGTTGTTAAGAGAGCTTGTTCTCCGTGTTCCCCCAGTCGTCGAAGTCCTTCCGACCACAAAGAAAAGTTGATTTTAGATGGTGGAAGTCCTCTTGAAGAGTAGTCGACTGGGTTTTTATTGTTCTTTGCGTAACCCCAGTTTAACGCAGGCACGATGTTTGTTGTTATTCGTTTAGTTGTACTTATGAATATTTTATATTTTGTTTGATTATCCAGATGCCATGCTACATTAGAGTCTGTCCTACAGGATATCCGTAGATCGTAATCTGCAAGGACCTTAGTTATCCTTTCCAGGAATTTAGGTAGCCAAACAGCTGTGCATGCATAGCTCCGACCGTAGTATGATGGTGTTATTTTTCAGTGGTGCCAGTATGGACACATTAGCGCGCGATGGTTGTTTAGTGACAACTCGTTTTAGGAAAGTATGTGCTGATTATTATAGGTTACCAAAACTGCTGTACGTGCTGTATTGGCTCGTACATATACACATTCCAGCTCTGTGGGTTATACCTACAGAGAATTTAATCAAAAAAAACTCCACTTTAAAAGCAAATTATTTAATTACTGTGCAGTTCCGTCACGGGTTAAATTAAAAAACTGACTAAAACTTAATGGATCATTTTATTAATATAAGTAGGTATATACTAACTCATATTATACATCATAATCATAGACATATATATGCTCTTATACCGATTTGTATTAAGTACTTCACAAAATATTTTATAGTTTGCGTCGAGATCCTATGATCATCTGGGTGACCTTTCGTTTCCTTTGATCACCTGTCAATATAATCACCTAAATCATAGTCGATTACTTCTGTATCCTTAAATCACCCAGTAAAAGTAATAATACAGAGATCTATCTAATTGTTACCCAATCTTAGTGTCTTCTACGGTATGTACCAGGAGATCAGCATAGCGATTCAGGAGACCTCAGCGCTGAGGCTCAGCGCTGAGCTGAGGTCCGATTCAACCAACTTTTATTTGAAAATAGAACGGAAAGCTCTCTCCTAGCTCATGCCTTTTGCAGAAACGATGACGCTATTTCCGTTCTATCTTCAAATAAAAGTTGGTTGAATCGGACCTCAGCGCTGAGGTCTACTGAATCGCTATGCAGGGCCCGAAGTCTGCTATTTGAATTGTGTCATAATGGTTCATAAATGGTACCAAAAATAAACACTAATAGTAGTATACTTATGGTTTGTAGACTACCATTAGTGGCAAAATCTGTCATTATGGTAACATTCATAAACCATTATTACACAATTATTGAAATAGCAGACTTCGGACCCTGGAAATGCTACAAACATTTCTCGTTGGCTCTTACTGGTTGATAACGGTAATGACCGGAGAGGTGATAGTAACGACACAGACATTAAGTTTCAACAAAATAACTCTTTGTAAAACAAACACAAAGTACAAACAACGACAACGTACGTAGTCGAACTTAAAGAGATACCGCTATGCACTGACTTTCACCGTAGTCAAAGCGCGTAGTTAAATAATTTTGATAGTGATTTATGTCACTTTACAAAATGGAAATATATCGGTACTAGGACGAGAATTGTCCCTGCGGTTTGAACCGGAATAGCTTGAATTACTAGAGCTAGACCTATTTGGGCCTGAGCTATATGAACATGAGCTATTTGTGCTATTTGAGCTTGAGTTACTTGAGCTCGAGTCGTTTGAGCTTGATCTACTGTAGCAGCTTGAGTTGCTCTGTTGAGATCTTCTGTATGCATTATAGATCCGCTTACGTTCCATTGTTAAAGATAAATCATCATATATTTCTCTGACTTCCTGTAATATAATGGATGCCCGTTAGAAGGTTTGAAAATTCTCTGTATGCTCTTAAAATGATTTTGTAAAAGTTGAATTGTAAATATATTTATTTTACTTAGAACACCTACTTATAATTTTAAATAGGTCACATGCAGAAAATATACATAAATTCTATTGTGTATGTAACTTCTATTTATATGAATAATTATTTCTATTACTTTTGTACCTACCTCGTGCTTTAGATCACTAGACTATGATCTATTAGGAAATCCCACAGAGATTTAAACCATTTTATATAGTAAAAAGTGTCCTATATATTACTGCGAAAAATAAAGACACCACCAAAAGAACAATCAATAAATCGAAATGCAAAAAGTCGTCTAGCACTGAATTGTAAAATGTAGGAAACACACAAAAAATATTTTGAGTGCGACAGTATAATTTAAATAATTAAGAAGAAGACACTTTGATTTTTGAATTGCCATTGAAAACGAGAAATTCTACTTACAATTCCTAAAAGAAATTCATAGAGAAAACCCAATTGATAAACCCCAAATTGATTTTAGTAACCAGAACCAACTGGTATCGAGCGTAGAGTAGGTACGCATTCCTACAATTTTGTAAAATTCCTATGAAGATTCTAAAGATAGAAAGAATGTTTATATTGGATCTATCTGTACGAACAGCTCTTGCCATTTTAAATAATGATAATCTATACAAGAGTATAGTGTCTTTCTAATACCGTTTTAATGAAATAAAACATTTTAAAATAAATTGGGATTTGTCTTTGCTTGCTTAAATAATAAGATGACTAATGTGTAATATTCAGCCTCTGATGTGGTGGTTCAACGATTCCTGTGACAGGACAGTAAATGTTCAATGAAAAAGTGTTAATACTTGTTCTGGGTCTGGTTGTTGACTGACCATGATTCACCGTAGTTCTTCGATACAGAGAATCCTAGTTACCGTGCAGGATCTTTGTACCTATGTGATCTCTTCTTGATAAACCCTTTCTGGTCCATTTCTGGACATAGACCTCTCCCATTTTCTGCCTTCCTTTTCGATATCGTGCCTTGGCCATCCAGCCATGACCTACCATCCACTCATCGATCATTGGACGTTATTTATTTTAGTACGAGTATTTATGCTATAATAAATATAAAACGTTACCTCGATTAGGTTGGCCTTAAAATTGTCTACTTCATGTGTGTCAGGATGGTTCCTCTTCTTAGCAAAACCCTGGAGAGCTTCTTCCATGGCTTTCTTGTGTTCGGCCAGGAACTCACTCTCAGAGAGAGGAGTCTCACCACTGTATATCGTTAAAATACCACAATTAATATATCGATCGTTGTAAAGAAGGTATACCTAATTATTATGATTCTCATTTTTTTCATCTTGAAAAACATGAAAACATGAAAATGATTTATTTCTGCAAAAAATGTAGGTACATACATATTTTAACAATTAGCAGCTTAAATATACCTAAAACAATTACATTTAATGCCCGCGGACCTATATAAATAAGAAGAGGGTAAGAATTGCCATTAGAAGTACATAATTTGCAGACCTATTTTAGCATTTGATTATAATATCTTTCAGTTTCCTCACTAGGCAAGCCTGTATCGAGGAATCCTGAAACCAGTGTGTCTTACATTTTGATTGGACCTCAGTCGACTGAAAAATGATATAATATCATATATATTATGTGTAAACCATTTACATATTATCATATGAAAAAAAGATAGTTAAATAAAGTTGCTGATAAATAATAAAAGCCTATAAAAAGGAAAGAAAAACTCAGTCCAAGTATTACGATTTAGCGTATTACTTTCAGAAGGTCTTCTGTCTTGTCGTATGTTAATGTAGCCAGCCATTTATATATCATGCTTTTTGCTTCTGCGATAGATTTATTTTTAATATTGCAGTTTTTGACAACTTTGTTATATACATATGTCCTAACAAAACTACCAAACCGTTGCGCAAAACTCGTGTTAACTGTTGGAGTGTGCAATAGGTAAACTCTGCGCTTACTTAGAAGTGCGTGGTCACAAGACGATATAACATCTCTATGAGCATAAATAGAAGTTCTGAGTATAAACAGTTGACGTACGCTTAGCACACCAGCGTCTTTGTATAAATCGGAGGTAGGATATCTGAACGGTTTCCGGAGCATCACCTTTAAAACCGAACGCTATTCCTCCTTTCAGCCGCTAAATCCTACCTTTAAAATTATGTTATTTCAATATCAAAATTATGTGAATATGTTTTTATATGCTCACTTTTGACCATGGTTTCATCATCATCATAAGCTGAAGACGTCCACTGCTGAACATAGGCCTCCCCCACAGGGCGCCACTATAGAGTTCCGCTTGCCTCCTGCGTTTATCGAATTCCCGTAGTTCTGACCAGGCCCTTTCATAAAAATACAAATCATAATAAACCTTTCATAAAACAAAAATACTATGCAAGACTGATGATTGTCAGTCAAATTTACTGACAATGAGGAGTTTTATTTAAAAAAACATCCTGTTTCGGCTTTTGTCACTAGATGGCGTACTAACGACGTAATTTCAAACTACAGTACAAGGAATTGACAAATTCAGTTGAGCGAATCACAGAGTACGTTGTCGATAGAAAGCCATTAGAATATAATATGTCTTCCATAAAATAAGGATAGGATATTAAACTCCATACATAATTATCTTAACAATGACAGAACTTAAAACCCCTATTTACCACCATCTATCGGGTCTTTATAAAATTACAACTTTTTTTTATTAAAACGCCTCTTTGAATGTTTATTATGATTTGTCTTTTTATGAAAAAGGGTCAGGTCGTCGATCCACCTAGTGGAGTACCTACGCTGTGTCTTCCGGTTCGCGGTCGCTACTTGAGAGCTTTTCTTCCCAATTGGACCTTGGTCTCACTAATGGTGAATGAACCTCTAGAACAGTATTCTACCTGCATTTCCTTTCCATGGTCTGCCAGTACTCCAAGCGTAGCTCCGTCACTGCCATCTTGTTGTTCTGCTCGTTGGTCAGCACTAACAATTCGTACTGCTTCTCGAAACCCTGGAACGTCATCAACAAAATCGTTTCATGTTTTGTAAGTACAGTAATGACAATGATTGTTTTCACTGGTTTGTTGTCCTTCGTTATCTCTCAGCTAATAAACACATAAAGTATGGCAGTACCGGCCAAGTGTGAGGCGGACTTACAATTATCTATTATCTATAAAAGCGAGCCAAAAAATCATTATTTAGTTTTGTATTTAATACTGGATGATGTGTTTTTGTTCTCAAACACATCATCTATGAAAATTTCAACTGTCTGACCATCATGATTCATGAGAAGCAGCCTGGTAACAGACGGACAGATAGACAGACAGACACCCAAACCGACGCGGACGGGCAGCGGAGTCGTAATACCCTAAACTAAAAACAGCATTCGCAGGTAAAATATAGAAGCAGATTTGGTGACAAATTACCTTAATAAAATGGTCTCGTTCCTTATCTTCCTTCTTAGATATCCGCTTCCTGCTCTTGTCGAACAGCTGGATGGCTGCTTTCAGCGCCTCGCCATGGATTTGTTGCAGATCAAGTGGATGGACGCATAGTAACTGCTCAGCCCTGATTTGTCCGATCTTGGCCTCGTACGCCTCTTTGGCCGCCATTTTTGCTTTTTGGACCTTTCCTATATTTAAATCCACGAATTGTGGCAAACGCTTTTCCATTTCCTAAAACAGAATTTACAATGTTGTAAGACTGGTATAATTCAGTTAGCCAGTACAAGTATTTAGAGAGAAAAATATGATAAACCAACCGACTAGTAAATTAAAATATGCTCACTCCAATGCCGTTAAAAGTCTACGACGTTAAGGTCGATGTTTCTTTGAACGAATTTCGACTTGATTATCTGGCCCTACCCTACGCCTAAGTAATTCTTTATTTGGTTCTAAATGTGTAAATGTTTGACGGTTACTTTCACAGGGTGTTCCTACTATATTCTATGTCTATACCTAATAATTTGATATGAACAAGTAATTATCTGATTATTATTAAGTATTTGATTATCAAATAACATCCATAATCACGCATGGATCGACATGCAGTGCAAAATAGGTACAATACCGATCTTCTATTTATTACATAGGTCCGTTAATTTAAAGTTATGAATCCTTCATAAGTACCTAAATCAACAATGCTGAAATATTCAAGGAAAGTGACGATAAAATATTTTAGTAAACTTAATATAATAATTATTATAAATGCATTGGAGTTATACGCGCCATAACAATAATACAGAGCAATAAGCGCTAACTCAATAGAGGGCTTCTAAAGAATTTCTGATACGTACTAAGTAATTAATCATGGTGTACAATGTGGTTATGATTGACGCATTCAGGGCTACAAATAGATGAGATTTCAATGTAGTTACCACCTACATACACTCTGTTGCAGGTTTAATAATTATATTAATTCTAATTATGCAAAGTAGAATCAACTTTATCAGCGGGATGTTTTTGATTGAAAATTCCTAGCTAAATATTTCGTAAGAGATACACAGTATAATAATCTGCAGGTGATTCAGGCAGATTTACCTAATATTAACAATAGATAGTGTTATTTACGGGCCCGATAGCTCAGTTGGTAGTATCCCTGCCTGCTGACTGAGGGCTGTGGATTCGATTCCTACCCAGGACAAACATTTGTATGATGAACATAGATGTTTGTTCTGCGTCTGGGTGTTATATTGTATTCTATGTATGTATTTACAAACAAAAAAGTATCTAAGTATTGTATCAGTTATCTGGTTCCCATAGTACAAGCTATGCTTAGTTTGGGGCTAGGTGGTGCTGTGTGAAATGTCCACACATATTTATTATTATTATTATTATTATTATCATTATTTATTATTATTTACGAGCTGTGGCTCTCCACAAGCTAAGCTAAGCTCGATTTTTCCCTGCGAGATAAGATCCGCAATGAGGAGATCCGCAGGAGAACTAATGTGACCGATATAGCTCTTAGAATTAGCAAGTTCAAATGGCAATGGGCAAGCCACATCGCTCGTAGAACTGACAACCGATGGGGAAGAAAGGTTCTCAAAAGGTGACCACGAACTGGAAGACGCAGCGTAGGCCAGCCCCCCACTAGGTGGACCGACGACCTGGTGTAAATCGTGGGGAGCCGCTCAAGGTGGCACTCTATCGGAGAGGCCTATGTTCAGCAGTGAACGTCTTCGGGCTGTTAATGATGATGATGAGTGTTATTTAATCATAGCTACCTCATTCAGCTTTTTCAGGTAGTTGGTCGCGTCTTCTCTTGAACCCATTTTCTTCTTGTTTTTGAAGAATTCAACTGCCTTAGCGACGTGCTTTTCGTGCAAGTCTTTTAGATCATCGGCGGGTACACTAGGCGTATTGCTCCCGCAGTCAGTCTCCATGCCTGACTCGTACAAGCGTCGAGCTTCTTCAAAAGCTGACAGTAGACCGGCTTCGGCTGTGGCCTGCAATATGAAATTTTGTCAAGCTACTTTTAGACTTCTAAAAGCAAAAATCAGTTGGTGCGGTTGATATAATATTTTGTAGTTTCGATGCATCGAAGGCTTGGGCACCTATCAGGCCGTGCTTCCACTGGATCGGAATCGGCGCGTAAGCGCACGGATCGCGTCAGTATTTACAAAGGCACGATAATGCCGATCCACTGCACGCAGTCCCATACAAATCAATACAAAGCAACAAATCCGTACGCTCCGTACGCACCGATGCCGACCCAGTAGACCAACTGGGACCAACAGTGGACGCGCGGGTTCAATGTACCTAACATTGTACTGAGGAGAAACAAATGAGGCCCTAGTCCGAGTTTTGCTCTCGAAAAGTCTCGATATTTCACGCCCAACTCCTCACTGGATGCTGCGTCATTTCTGTTTTTCGCAAAGAGTATATATTATATTCAAACGTTTTGTATGGTTTCATACGTATAAGTTCCTTGGGTTTCACAAAAAATGCCCCCTAGCGAGTGAATTGCGAATCACAGAAAATATAATATTATTCTTTGCAAAAACTGACGCCGGTGAGCAGTCGACCGTGAGTAACACGGGAATTCATAGTCAAGGTGGGAGCTCCTCTAGGAGATAATTCAGGCGCTGTAGGGCGAAGTCTAGTATAATGCATTTCATAAACAAAATTAAGTAGCCCCCAATCTGACAATTTTGACATTGTCAAAGGCAGGATGCTATGAAAGTGAAAGAAGAATGATTCAACATTCAACATCTAGGTGAAAGTTGAATGATAGATTTTGGGGTTTGTTCACCCATTATACCACTGTAAGACTTTTCGAGAGCAAAACTCGGACTAAGGGGTGGTTCTCAGAAATGTCACGCAAACCTGGAAACTTATGTGATTGCTTATTACCTTCATGATATTTGTAGGAGTAGGAATTTGGTCACTGTTGAAAATTTTCATGTATGTGGTAAAATAGGTGTAAAGCTCGCTCGCCTTCACCATTTGGCCATTTATCTCTTTGGGCATCAACCTCCCAGGTCCAAAGAAGTATGTTGTTAGCTCCTTCACATAGGTCCTAAACTTGATGCTAATGTCTGAAACACATAGTTTTATTAGATTGAAAGCTTTCATCATGAAAATTTTAAGAGTAAAAGGACACCGGAATAAAGGTGGCCAAATTCTGCAGTAGAGTACAAGTCAAACACAGTGGCGGCTGTGAAATCAGCGCGAAACGCTGCGCAGTAGCAAAAGTTAGACGTGCGCGGGAAAAGAGGTAAGCGGTAAGCGCAGCGCTGCGGGCGGCTTGCAGCTCACTTCATAGCCGCCATTAAGTTTGCACGCACTCTACCTACATTTATTTAACGTTGTACCATTGACACGTAAGAAAAATTTCAAGAGTGGCAGCACAGATTAGAGAAAAAAATCTATGAATAGTATGCACAGAGCAAAAAAAAACAGGTGGGAAGCGTCATTTGTTTTATAGCTCTGTGGTAGTAGGTATATACTTAATTGCTAAGTACTGATCGTGTTAGCAGGAGTAATGAAGAAAAAAAAACACAAAAAAAAGCTTAAAGGTTTTTTTTTCTTGCTCTCTTGAGAAATATTTAAAAAATCAAATCGGAACATCGTTGTTTAGGCGGTATTGAGGATTTTTGTATTTTTTTTGGCATGGCATGTAATATTATTAGTTGTTTCAATGAAAATAAAAATAGAGAATGAAGTTAATGCGGAAATAAAGTTATTTTTGTCGTAGTGCCCGTCCCCTGTCCAGCCTATTTAAAAAAATTATGTTCTTACCACTGTTTTTGCCATCGAAATCAGATTCAATGACCTGAAGACCCGGATGTGGCATCAGGAAACAGGAAACCGACGTGAAGCTGCCACGAATGTGCTCGCGAAGTTCACGCAGCTCTTTGGCCTGAACCTCCTTGATCTACAATATTACAATACAATAGCATAGCTATAGAATAAATATACAGGGTTACAGGAAAAATTGTGCTAGATCCGCTAAGGGCGTGGAGTTCCCACCATTTCTAATTTATTTCACTATGAAACACCCTAGCCTAAACTTATAATATTATTTTTAGATATCCGTTAGAAAAAAATACAGATTCAAATATTTTTTTATTTCCTAACTTTCACTTGTCTACTATAGTCTATTAAATATTATATTATGTACTATTTTATTGATTGACGTCCCAAAGCATCTTATTACACATGTAAAAATGCAATAATAATAATAATAAGACACACAAAATATTAAAAAAAAAAAATTAAAAGTCGAATATTTCGAAAAGGGTTAAGTTTAGGCTAGGGTGTTTCATAGTGAAATAAGTCAGAAATGATGGGTACTCCACGCCCTTAACGGATCTAGCACGATTTTTCCTGTAACCCTGTATATAAAAAAGTGAAAATAAAATATATTCAAAAATTACAGTAGGTAAGTGTCGTACAATAAGGGACATACCATAGATATGTGTCTTATTAGTCTTATGAATATAATAAAAATCATTACACTGTATGGTGCCTGCACTAGGGTGTACCTGTGTTGCAGGCGGCATGAGTGCTAATAAACTGATAGTTCTAGGGATACATGGTAAAACAGAATTATTAACAATATTTAAAATAAAATAAAAATAACAATTAAGAAACACCCTTACATGCAATAGTACACAAATAGTAGCTAATTATTTGAATTATTACCTACCTAATTAATTAATATAATTTAATATATAATATATAAAAAAGTGATCAAATAATTCTGTTTATAAAACAGCGGTGGAAAAAATCTGGCCAAGTGCATTCTCTACTAAAATGAGCAAAAAATCACGGTTGCAGTATGGGAGCCCTCTTAAATAATGATTTATTGTATTCTATTTTTTAGAATTTGTTAGCGGCAGTAAAGCGGCAACAGAAATATACCATCTGAAAAATTTAACTATCACGGTTCATGAGATACAGCCTGGTGAGTTGGTGACAGTCAGACAGACTGACTGGTACGAAACCCTAAAAATATCATCAATCAGTATATTTACTACGAATTAAATCAAGGGAAAAAAAGAAGAATGAATATAGGTATAAAATTTTTCTTAAATAAATAAATTATCCTTTTTTTTATAATTCACAGGCATAGCATTTGACCACTGCCTCGCCTGATGGTAAGTGATGATGCGGCCTATGGTGGTGCATGCTTGCCTAGAAGATACCCGTTCACTCTTCACTTGAAGACACCCAGGTTATAGTTATGACTTTTATTATTCTAATTGTTCATCTATGATTATGCAAATTAATGGCATCTGACGGGTAAGTATTTCATTCTGACCGACCATGACCCATTGCGTCCGTGGCAACATTCTTAGAATTACCAATAACTGATACCATATCTGCAACCGGGTGAAATGATAAACAATTCAGTATACCATTAATACGGGTCGTCAAACTGATAAACTGTAATCTCTCATGCACATTGAATTTCTAATACTCTAAGCAGTAGGCAGCGGTTTTTGGAAACACGAATTTATTTGTGTTGTTATAAGGTCCTTACCTATAACAACACAAATAAATTCGTTCCTAGGTACCTTAATACCTTTACCACATGCATTTGAATATAGTTTTCTCACTTGCTATAAAGTCATTTTCAGTGGCATTCCGCCTACGCCCACTGCTGAATGGAATATTATCAAAGTTGACAGTTAGATCGGTGATTGCAGAAGGTTTTAATGTACCGAGGAGAAGCTGCCCATTCCATAGATATTCCCTTCTGGCTGTTTCGGTACCCACAGGAAGAGATCGGGTGGTCCTAGTCATCACCTGGACCACACCAATACTACCTTAATATGCTGTGCTAATAGTTACTTAGCTTAAGTAAAGCATATCGCAGCATGAGGGATGGATGGATGCGGGTTCAATTCCCGCTCGTGATTCTTATGTTTCCTTTACAAATTCATACATTAGGTATTACGTAGATGTTTGTTATTACCTGAAGTTTTTCTGCCAAATACAAGTTTCCTCCAGAGGAGCCATAGTTGAATTCAGATGGGTTCTGCCAGTCTCTGACAAGGAACTCCAGAACCTGAAACGCTTTCCCACTCGCGTCTTTTATCAGCCTTCCGTACTCAGTAAACAACTGAAAGAAAATACATACATAAAACATACTGACATAAATTTTCTTGTCACTATTGAATTACTTCATCATTAACAGCTTGAAGACGTCCACTGCTGAACATAGGCCTCCCCAGGGAGCGCCACTTTGAGCGGCTGCTCGCCTCCTGCATCCATCGGCTCCCCGCGACTTTCACCAGATCGAGGTGGACCACGGGCAATACCCGTCGTTGGTGCAACTAGAGAAGGGCTTGTATCATTTAAAAAAATATCACTTAAGTTGCAAAATAAATAAATGGATGGAAATTTCTGAAACACCAACAATAATTTGTGCGTCTTCCGGTTCGTGGTCGCCACTCGAGAGAGAGCCTTTCTTCTCCATCGGTTGTCAGTTCTACGAGCGATGTAGCCTGCCCATTACCATTTCAACTTGCTTATCCTAAGAGCTATATCGGTCACTTTAGTACTCCTGCTAATCTCCTCCTCCGCTTATCTCGCAAGTCGCAGAGAAACACCGAGCATAGCTCGCTCTATAGCTCTTTGCACAACTTTGAGCTTACTAACAATGAGGCCAACAGTAAGAGACCACATCTCAGTTCCATAAGTCATCACTCACACATCATTGAATGTGACATTAACGACAAAAGTGGCGTTCATGATTAAAGAAAAAAGGAAATGGGTTAAAAGTAACCAATTTTAAATTGATCATCAAATGTTCAAAGAAACCTGAAGATGTTGTAGATCGTCCTCCCTGATGTTTTGAGAGAGATTGTATATCTGAATAGACGATAGCAACGTCGACAGAGCGAAGATCGTAGAGCAGTCGCGGACTGTGCTGCTGCTGTCGAAGGTACCCTGGGTGTCCATCAATATCAATGCAGCCTGGGGAAGAAGCAAAATAGTATTTATCTGTAGTGTTTTTAGAATTCATATTCAATTGTGACTTAGATTTTGTTTGTGGAAATACGACATAGAATTCCATGCACTTTAATTTAAGGAAGTTGAATAGTTAAAAATGTAGGTGGATATTTTTGACTTCAATTTCATTCGTGAATCTGAATATTGTAATAACTGTTACAAGGTATTTAGATTTATAATTCTACTACCACTCGGGCAAGCTCTTTCTATGAAACCCTAATTCTATGTTTGTAGCATCATCAATAATATCTGATATGTAATATCAGCTTGATGCCCTTGACTCAATACAAAAACGGGCTATCAAAGACTTTTCGGGCTATAAAGCTCATTGGCGAATATTTACTAGTAAATAAATAATAAATAAATAAATATGTGTGGACATTTCACACAGCGCCATCTAGCCCCAAACTAAGCATATATTCTCCACGAGGTTTAAACTAGATCGTTGGTTCCCCTGGTGCGGGCAGGGGGACTGCCCTACGATGCGTGTTTCAGTTCATGGTTGCCTCTCGAGAACCTAAACGTTGTGAGTTTACGCTGTCATCAAAAAAGTACCTTTTTTCCGGAGGCAAGGGTGGTGATGATGGGCTGCGACCACATGACAATACCAGTCGTGTTCCTCTGGGAGCCACCACGCCAGCTGAACCCCGCGAGCGGGTCGTGGTCACCGCCTATCCAGGAGCCATCCAGCTGACTTGCCAACTGCAAAAATAATAGTAAAGTAAGTACTTATCGCAGATAAGTTTACCGTTAAAACTACCAAAACCCGGAATGTGTCATCATCATCATCATCATCATCATCAGCCCGTAGATGTCCACTGCTGAACATAGGCCTCCCCCAGAGAGCGCCACTTTGAGCGGCTGCTCGCCTCCTGCATCCATCGGCTCCCTGCGGTTCTCACCAGGTCGTTGGTCCACCTAGTGGGGGGTCTGCCTACGCTGCGCCTTTCGGTTCGTGGTCGTCACTCGAGAACCTCTCTTCCCCATCGGTTGTCAGTGTGTCAATTAAGTGTTAAATTGACAAACACTATCCGGATGCTAAAAATACCACTGGTAATATAAGTATCAGAATGTCAAACTGTATACTTAATCATTATCAATACTTACTTACAAATACATATATGTAGGTCTCTGCATAGATTGGAAAAAGTGTAAATTATGTACGTCAGTTTCAATTATGTAGCTCCCAATGGATCCCGTCTTCAAAAATAGACATCCAATCCCAAATGCCAAATAATCAGTCCCTTTTTAACACCACATAATTATTTACTGATAGTACCATCATCGACAGAAATGATTAGAGAAAATTCATGTTATTTTAATAGGTACCTACAGTAAAGTGATGTGAAGAGCCTTCATAAAAAGTACTAGCTATTATAGTAACATATATTTGGCTATTACAGCCATTGTATGCTTACCGGGGCCGTGAGGTATCTCAGGAAGAAGTTAAGCAGGAAGGATTTGCCGCCACGGAAGGCTCCAGCCACGCTCACCACCACCACAGGTAAATCCTTGACGTCATCTCTCAGCAGTATTCTCTTCAGCGCTCCCACGTCAAGCCGATACGAATTATTGTTTTCTACGTCCACAACTTGCACGCCATGCCCTTCCATTATCGATGATCTTTCAAAGGAAATTAAGAAAATTAGTGTGTTTTGGTAAATATGGTAGCGTCTCTACTGCTTTCATTTCTTTGTCGTTTTTTCTTAATTCCTAACTAAAGAATATTAATTTAGTAATCATCATCTAGGCTGGGCAGCGTTCGGGAAGCTCTGACTTATCTTTTCGTCCAAAATACCACAAAGCCTGAAAACAAAATTTTTCAATCAATGTGTGTTGCCATTGATGACTTATGGAACTGAGACGTGGTCTCTAACTGTTGGGCCTCATTACTAAGCTCAAAGTCGCGCAGCGAGCTATGGAGAGAGCAATGCTCGGTGTTTCCCTGCGAGATAAGATCCGAAATGAGATCCGCTCGTAGAACTGACAACCGATGAGGAAGAAAGGTTCTCGAGTGGCGACCACGAACTGAAAGACGCAGCGTAGGCCGGCCCCCACTAGGTGGACCAACGACCTCGTGAAAACCGCGGGGAGCCGATGGATGCAGGAGGCGAGCAGCCGCTCTAAGTGGCGCTCCTTGGGAGAGGCCTATGTTCAGCAGTGGACGTCTTCAGGCTGATGATGGTGATGATGAATCATTATCTACAGCCTGAAGACATGTATGTTGAACATAGGTCTCCCACAGAGTGCCACTTTGAGCGGCTAAACGCCTCCCGCATCCATCGGCTCCCCGCGGTTTTCACCAGATCGTCGATCCACCTAGTGAAGGGCCAGCCTATGCAGCGTCTTCCGGTTCGTGGTCACCACTCAAAAACCTTTCTTCCCCAAACCCCATCGGTTGTCAGTTCTACGAGCGATTTATTTAATATCCCTACACCAAAATGTTATATGTGTTTTAATTTTTATTTATCTTTGAATTGAATACCATCATCTGGCCTTACGAAATATTGAACCTAAGGATATCGAATAATGTTGGGGGGAATACTGATGATGATGATGATTATGATGATGGTGAAGCTGACGATGAAGAGTGTAAATAGGACCGTACCACAGATCACATAGACTATAACTATTACGTCTATTACGCGATCCGAGATAAAGAGTACACCCAGGAAGATACTAGAGGTTCAAAATTTTACCTCATCTCATCACGCAAAACGCTTTCAATATTTATTTATATGAATATGCAACAATGGCATTAAACATTCCACATCCATCCCACGAATTTTGCCTTCGTATGTTGGATCGATTTTGTTTAAACAACAGTGGTCAACAACAAGCGGTGAGTAGAGTAGCAAAGAGCATCAAAAGAGCCTATAATATAGCACCCGGTTGCAGAAACAAGAATCATTAATGTTTAGTGTGAACATTATACTTTTAAAATCTTTCATGAAATTGTTGTACAAAACCTTTTTTAATTTAAGTTTCTTTAATGAAACGTCTCACTACCCAATTGTATTATATTTTACATGTTACATGTAAATGATTAGCAATCTGAGTATTTAACATCTGCGGAGCTAACATTAAACCAAGGATTAACAAGGTTATATTTGGCGCGCTCTTCTTTTGTTTAGGTTTCGCAAAATCCGGAATGCGTCAAGAGAGGTTGAATCATGGATCTTATACTTAACTATACGGTAAGTACTTATAATATATGAACAGACAGACCACCATGATACACATGAACATTTTAAATGGCTCATTATAATTTATTAATTTTGTAATTTGTATGGAAGGACCAACGTCTGTGCCACGGTGGTCTGACGTTTGTACATTAGTAAGTAGATAATTTTTATGGACGATGGTAACATTTGATTGTTGTCTGTATCACAGAGCTAGAATTCGTTACATCCTACCTCTATGGTCCCTATTATGTACCAGCCCCACCCATTGGGTCTTCTTCAAAGTAAGTGGTGAAGGTGTTAAGGCTTTGAATGATAATTTAATAACCTCCAAGGGCATTTAGCAGTTAACGTTAGGTATTGAGTACTATTGAGACATTTTGATGGTGTGCGGATTACATTAGTGATTCCGCACACCATGCTCGCTCATTCACCATGCGGCTTCTTTGTTCCTCGTTTGTCACGAGTCACGGTCTACTTGCACTGATGTAGTAGTCATATATAATATATCTTCTGTTATACAGAGTATTTTTATAACAAACCTGTGTTTAAAAGAAAAGTATTTAATTGCAGTAGGGTGTCGTGACCAATGAAAGAGAAAGAAGCTCAGAGGAAACTCAAGTACCTTATAGTTCCTCTCTGAAACTGACAGCTACACAAATTGAATCACAGGGGGTCTAGCAAAGATCACAATCGCTAACGCTAACGCCTCACGCTAACTCTAAACATGTATTGAAATGACATTCGGTGCGGAAAAGTTAGCGATTTCCAAAATGTCATTTCAGTACATTTTGGTACATTTTGCTAGACCCCCTGGTCGGAAAAAACAACAAAAGTTGTAGACCTCATGAATAACCTGGGGGACCACAGAGCTAGAATTTTGTTACTTTAAATCTAACTCTACCTAAGTTTGAGACTGACCTCTCTAGAATTGAAGTTGAAGGGCGGGACCACATAAACATACGATTTTACTAAATCTATAGACGGGGACTCGTGAAGAACTAGGATGAAGCCACCCACAGACTCAGCGCCTTATCGCATCAAGTCTGGTCTGATGGACACGGTAATCGTGTGCTCTCTTGCTCGCACTCACGGACTTGTGAATTGGAGCGTGCAGGATAGCAGGCGAAATCCATGTTCAAAACAGTTTTACGCGAGTCCCCCTTATTCTAAAAATAGATGGAATGTCTGATGGTTTTTTAGAAGCTTAATTTTCAAGGTTATTATGGCTCAGTGCATACCCGTGTAACATTGATAAGCCCTATCTCACATACTGTTTGCAATCTCTCGTATCGATACATTTAAAATACAAATACAAAGAATTATCGTATAGTTAGGTACTGCATATAAAATTAGCCAGGATTAATATTTATATAGGTATTTAAATTTTCTTTCCAAACGACGCTAATTTATACGTAGATCGTACCTATTTAGTACTTATGTAAATGTACATCGAATGAGTCGCTCGGTAAAAAATTCGCCTGTGTTTTGAACACAGAACAGGAAACTAATGAATCAACCGAGCTGTTCTCAGAAATAAAGACAATTAATTGTAGGAGATAAGTTTATTTTATCAACTGGCAACGCTACTTGTTTATGTGGCTGCGTCACTTCACATTCTCTGCAATATTTGAAAGAGATAGCAAACAATCCAAATGTAAAGATAAGTATGTCTATGACTTTATTAATATTTAATCATTAATATACCTAGGTGTGTAATTTAAACTCTGAACATAGGAAAAAATTATTTGCGGTAGGTAGGGGTAGGCCCGGCAGATAAAGTCGGCCAAACACCAGTGCAACCCCATGCAACTCTATTGATATTTTATTGTATGTATTGTTACTCAGCTTCGGTTTTAGGGATCAAATAAAATAATACTTTTTCTACTAAAAACTAGGGCGGCAATCGGGTAAGAGCCACAAGCAAGCCGGCAAAACAAAAAGTAATAGTTTAGACTAGAAAAGATAAAAATAAAACCTGTAAATAAAACAGTGTCGATTATGTTTCATTTTATTTTTATCATAGTATAAAGCAAGTTTAAAATTCTCTAACTTAACAGTAAACGATATTCTGAAAATGAACGGGTGCCCACACTAACATAACACCAATAATAACTTGATACATAGGTACTTATTCTATGCTTGTTTATTTAGGTAGGTACTCACTGTATTCACACACCTACTTATGAAAGGTTAGGTATCAGTCACTTTAATTCCTAACTAAATGTACCATCACAGACTAAGGCAAAAAAGAGAGGTTAGTACATATTTCGCATTTCAAGTCTGATTTGCGAATGAATCATAGCATAGCATAGTATCCAGCCAATGTTAATGTAGTAGGCAGTGTATACATTATTATTATAGCGAATCAAATACTGCGAATTACCGAATCACAGATAATAATGCAGATATTTTATTAAAAATGTATGGCTCTTTTTCATTCGTTTGTGGTTTTGACTTGTGTATTCAACCGGTGATGCTAAAATTAAAATAATCGCGGATTTATACCACAGATAAAAAAAACTATTGACCACAATACCTATCTGCATCACATTATGGAACAAAGAAAAATTTTTGTTCACCTCTGCGAGCTTGGCTATTTTTATTATTGAACCCTTAAATTTGAACCACTTTTACCATCTCTCTGTTATCTGTTGTGTCACATAGTTTATACAGCCCTCACCAGATGGCGTTTAACACAATGTTTCGGTTTTTCGCAATTTACGTATGATAACTGTTATTAGTACAGTATGATATAAGTGTGGGATGGTAATCGTTACACCGAGGCGGTATTATGCGCACGAGCCGCAGGCGAGCGCGATAATGGAGCCGGGCCTAGTATAAATAATAAAGAAGAAACTCAAAAATACTCTTTTTGTACCTACTCTAATTGTTGCCGCAATAAAGCAGCACAAAAAAAATGTGTTTTCATTGGGTAAAGGCATAGGTACCTACAGTAAATAATTATTGTGATAAATGGTAATCACAGAAACGTGGCCTTTATGACGTCACCAGAAATCCCACAGGGAATCTGGGGTAGGTAATAGATAGCAAATGTTTGGGGTCGCTCAATTGCCAAAGCAGAAAAGGAACCCTCTCACGAGGAGAGTCAGATTTCAGAGTACAGATAAGTACGTAACAGCAGATTTAGGAATTAATACTGTACGCTCAACACGTGAGACTAAGGACATTTTACTCTTTTACGACCTTCGTTTGGAGTGGTGCTATTGTATTCTTCTTTTAAATCTTACCTATTATTATTTATGACATCTATTATATATCGGAAACTCACAAATTAAAAGAGATGGGTAGGTCACTTCGATCGCTTCTGAAAGGAACAGGAACAGGTCAACATTAAATATAATAAATAAATATGTGTGGACATTTCACACAGCGCCATCTAGTCCCAAACTAAGCATAGCTTGTACTATGGGAACCAGATAACTGATATAATACTTATATACTTTTTTGTTTGTAAATACATACATAGAATACAATATAACACCCAGACGCAGAACAAACATCTATGTTTATCACACAAATGTTTGTCCCGGGTAGGAATCGAACCCACGGCCCTCAGTTCAGAAGGCAGGGATACTACCAACTGACCTATCGGGTCCGTTACATTGTAGTCACCCGGACATTGTAGTCACCCGAGTGACCTGCCTGTGAGTTGCCTGTTCCTGCACCCACAGGAAGGCCTCTCATAGGCCAGCCTTCCACCGGGTGAAACCCAAAGAGAGCTGTTGGATGTAAGGGGCAAATATTAACCATTTAAGATGCGTTCTATGGGGAGGCCTATCCTATATCCAACATAGACGTGTGCCGGGTGATGACGATGATGATAATGATTATTATGAATACGTAAAAAAAGGAGTCATCAACCTATAAATATTAATTACTGTTGACATTATATACGGGACCCACAGCACAACACTCAATGTTATCAAATCAAAGATACAGAAATCCCAGGCAGTGATACCTTTCTTTAAATACCGAAGATAAATTAAGCATGCCTCAATCTTTGCAGAAACGTTCGCGTTAGCTTATAATGTATTATCTGGTATTATTTTGTTTGGTCGGTCTAGCTGCTGCAGAAAATAGGTGCAACGTACAAAACAACGATGATGTGGGACAAGATGACTACTGGAGTAGCAGCATTGGTAGACGTCGGCAAACCAATAGCGTTGAGATCTCTGCTGCGGCGATTTCTCGTAAACTGATTGAGGCTCACCGCGACATGGGGCAGTTCTGTACCGCGCACTCGGACCGTCCCCTGCGCGAGGTGTACGGCGTGGAGCACTTCCAACTGCACGTCCGTCTCTCAGAGTTCACCGATGAAGACATACAGGTTAGTGCCATCTAATTCCTAAAAAATCAATCATCGAAAAACCATTTGACTTTTATAAAAATAAAAAAATGCATAATTTTGTTTAATTTTTTTTTAAACACTGTCACCCAGTTGCAGAAACGATCATTAATCTTAATGGTGGCATTGACGATAATGGAGTCCTTAAACTGTAGGAAGGACAACAGTTTAATGGAAGATTAAGGTTTAAAGTCGACTGTTAAAGTTAATGATCGTCTCTGCTACTGGGTGTGAGACAGACAGCATGGCCTTTTTCTACTCGAGTAATTCTATTCGAGTAGAAGGTATCTACATAGATTAGTATTTATATGCATGAAATATCACAATCTCAATTTATTCTAAGAAAAGACTGCATCAGGTATTGTAAGATTTCTACCTGGCATGTGTTTATCTAAGTGAAATCCTTAGATAAACCCAGCTTAACTTCAAAGTGGTACAAAAAGCAAGCAACCAGATAGATACCCATTAGTTTATAATTAAAATGTTTCTAGGTGAAGGTATGGCAGCGGCTGGTGCTGGTGCATGCCAGGAACTGCTCGTCTGAGTACGCATCGCTGAGGATCCTTCCTGATGTGGTCGATACACAACAGGCAGTATGGAGGTTTCAAGGAGGCACCCTGACCGTATACTTCCCTTACGCCGTAACTCCGGACACAAAGGTAATTCACTTACTTCCGTTACCTTAATATAACGGTTTAATAGTGATTTTTCTCAAAGTCATAGCCAAAATATCTTAGTATAAGTATTGAACGACAATTTATTGTAGGAAAACTTTGACGGAAACTGTAGGCCTAGCACGAATATTTACGCGAGCGTAAGTGTAACGTTAACGTAAGCCAGTTGTATGGCATTTGATCTGCCTCCATATTACGATCGAGCTAGCAGCGCTGCTGATGCGGGTCTGCCACTCAACTGCTGTCAAAATGGTATGAACTTTGACAGCGTTGAGCGGCAGACGCGATCGTAATACGCCCTTACGTAACGTTACACTTACGCGCGCGTAAATATTCGTGCTAGGCCTACAGATGATAATTTTTTGTAAACTAAATTCTGTACAAGGCCCGCTGGTTTCTCATGGTTTTCTCATAGCGATGACATTATCCAAGAATATTGGTAAATTATGGAGGATCTTTTTACATTTCACTGGTTTAAATCCCGGTATGTACCTAATAGGTCCATAATTTATGAAAAAATCTTTGAATTAAATTTTTATAGACTTGTCTAAATAAACGATAGAACGTAATAAATTAAATAATAATAAAGAAAAAAATAATAAATAATAATATAATAATAATATAATTGATAATATTGAAGGCATTGTTTACAGACTAACCAAATATTGGGCAGCAGCATTCGGTAGCATTTTCGGTATTACCATCTTCTGCGATCCCCAAGCTGCCAGCGAAGTGTAGTGATTATAGAAAACACCCAACGATATTATCAGCCCTACAACCATAAAACATCGCTTTAGATGATTATCGTAACGTTATCGTTACGATAATCATCTAAAGCGATGTTTTATGGTTGGAGGGCTGTGTTCAGCAGCAGCAGAACTCGCCCTATATACATATTTACATAGGTCATTGTTGCATAAACGTTTGTGCTCGCAGTGTTTACCTCGCGAGCAGAACTACTACTTATAATAAAGAATGTATTTTCACCAATAATAGGTACATGGTTATGTTTTAAATTTACAGTTGCAATCACGCTGTGGTCGTGCGTTGGATCCAAGAATGATAATCGTTCCCAAGTGCGCAGCCGACCGGGTCTTCAACCAAGATTATGACGTATCTTTTGGAGACGACGAATTGAGGAAAGCTCTTCTGCACCACCTACAACAGATGGCGAATGAAGGGCATCTCAAAGACAACAGTGATGAGTACATAAACGTGGGCAGTCATGAAGTCAAACGCGAAGATGAACACAAAGACGTAGACAAACGTGAAGAAGAACACAAAGACGCGGATGTTGCTGAAAATAAACCCGAAGACGAACACAAAGACGCAGACAGTAACAAAGACAGACGTGAAGACGAACACAAAGACGTGGACATTGCTGAAAATAAACCCAAAGACGAACACAAAGACGCAGGCAGTGACGCAGACAAACATGAAAACGAACACAAAGACGCGGGCATTGCTGAAAATAAACCCAAAAGCGATGATAAAGGCGCGGGAAGTGACGCAGACAAACGCGAAGATGAACGCAAAGACGCGGGCAGTGACGCAGACAAACATGAAAACGAACACAAACACGTGGACATTGCTGAAAATAAACCCAAAGGCAATGATAAAGGCGCGGGAAGTGACGCAGACAAACGCGAAGATGAACGCAAAGACGCGGGCAGTGACGCAGACAAACATGAAAACGAACACAAAGACGCGGGCATTGCTGAAAATAAACCCAAAGACGATCACAAAGGCGCGGACAGTAACGCACACAAACGCGAAGATGAACGCAAAGACGCGGGCAGGGAAGAAGACAAACGTAAAGATGAACACAAAGTTGAATCTTCATCTTCATGTGAAGACGAATCTTCGCCTCCATCTTCGTTTTCATCTGAACATAAATCTTCCCCTCCATCATCGTTTTCATCTGAAGATTTATCCTTCCATCCTTCATGGTCGTCTTCAACTGAACATTTATCCTTCCATCCTTCATGGTCGTTTTCATCTGAAGATTTATCCTTCCATCCTTCATGGTCGTTTTCATCTGAACATGAATCTTCGCCGTCATCGTCGTCTTCATGTGAAGACGATGATAAATAAGTAACAAATCAATCAATGAAGACCTAGAAAACCTTCGATCTCTGAAATAATTCATTCAATTCATAATCATGTTGTTGATGAATAGTGTCTAGGTACCTGAACCGAGTAGAGAACCCTTGAAACGTATAAAATTTGTTGTCCTAATTTGGTTTGGCATTTTGAATTTAGCATAACGTTCTGCAATCGTAGTGTAGGACGCCCTCCGACTAGGTGGAGCGACGTACGTAGCATAATTTATTTACTTGGTCAATATTGTTGGATATTGTGGATTATGGGTAAGCATCTATGCATGCACCACCGGTAGGCCGTCATCACTTACCATCTGTAGGCCTAGCTCGAATATTTACGCGCGCGTAAGTGTAACGTTAACGCAAGGCAGTTGTATGGCATTTGATCAGCGCCCCTATTACGATTGAGCTAGCAGCGCTGCTGAGGCGCGTCTGCAGCTCAACTGCTGTCAAAGTTGTATTAACTTTGACAGACGTTAAGCGGCAGACGCAATCGTAATAGGGGGGGTGTATGTTAAGGTGAAAACCGGTAGCGATCACCGTATTGTAAGAGGCACATTGAATATCAATGTCAAGCTTGAAAGGTCGCGTCTGGTGAGGTCTACGCTCCGTCCAAACCCTGTCCAAATCCAAAACCCCGAAGGCTTTCAGCTGGAACTCCAAAATCGCTTCCAGTGCCTTGCCGATTGCAACACAGTGGACGAGTTGAACAACGGGTGGGTGGAAACTGTCCAAGCTGTTGGAGCTGAGTTCTTCAAGACCCAACGCCGAAAGAGGACTCAGAAACTCTCAGGAAACACTCTTAAATTAATGGCAGACCGGAGCGAAATGAAACTACAGTCTTCAGTTGATATGTCAGCCTACGGTGAACTCAATAGACGTATCTGGAGTTCCATGCGACACGACTTGCGTGCTTTTAGTACTTCACGTATTGAGGCCGCAATTGAGCGGAACCAAGGCTCTAAGGTGTTCGCAAAAGATTCGTCTATTGGGCAAAGCCAAATGACAAAACTGAAGACCGAGAATGGTAGTGTCATTTCATCCAAGCCTGAGATCCTGAGAGAGATTGAGAACTTCTATGGACAGTTATACACATCGACACGTGAGCCCGCTACTAACACAGCTAAGGACACCAGAGCCAAGTTAGTCCGACACTATACCGAAGATATCCCGGACGTCAGCCTGTACGAGATTAGAATGGCCCTCAAACAGCTTAAAAACAACAAGGCGCCAGGTGAGGATGGAATTACGACCGAACTTCTGAGAGCGGGTGGTAGACCGGTACTTATAGTCCTCCAGAAGTTATTCAATTCTGTCATCCTTGAAGGTACAACGCCGGAGGCATGGCACAAGAGCGTGGTGGTGCTCTTCTTCAAAAAAGGTGATAACACCTTATTGAAGAACTATAGGCCCATCTCGCTCTTGAGTCATGTGTATAAGCTGTTTTCGAGGGTCATTACGAATCGTCTCGCACGCAGGTTTGATGAATTCCAGCCTCCCGAACAAGCCGGTTTCCGAAAAGGCTTTAGCACCATAGACCACATCCATACGCTACGCCAGATTATACAGAAGACCGAAGAGTATAATCGGCCGCTATGCCTAGCGTTTGTGGACTATGAGAAAGCCTTCGATTCAATCGAGACTTGGGCGGTGCTGCAGTCCTTACAGCGATGCCAAATTGACTATAGGTATATCGAAGTGTTGAAGTGTTTGTACAGTAAGGCCACTATGTCAGTCCGACTACAAGACCAGAGTACGGAACAGATCCCATTGCAGAGAGGCGTGAGACAGGGAGACGTTATTTCTCCGAAACTGTTCACAAACGCATTGGAGGATGTTTTCAAGCTCTTGGAGTGGAAAAGATGTGGCATCAACATAAATGGCGAGTATATCACTAACCTTCGTTTTGCCGATGATATAGTCATAATGGCGGAGTCGCTCGATGATCTCAGCACCATGCTCAACGACCTCAGTAGAGTCTCCCGACAGGTTGGTCTTAAGATGAACATGGACAAGACGAAAATCATGTCAAATGCCCATGTTCCACCTATACCGGTAATTGTCGGGAACGATACTCTCGAAGTTGTCGACAAATACGTCTATCTAGGGCAGACTGTCCAATTGGGTAGGTCCAACTTCGACAAAGAGGTCGCCCGAAGAATCCAACTCGGCTGGGCAGCGTTCGGGAAGCTTCGACCTATCTTTTCGTCCAAAATACCACAAAGCCTGAAAACAAAAGTTTTCAATCAATGTGTGTTGCCAGTGATGACTTATGGAACTGAGACGTGGTCTCTAACTGTTGGCCTCATTACTAAGCTCAAAGTCGCGCAACGAGCTATGGAGAGAGCAATGCTCGGTGTTTCCCTGCGAGATAGGATCCGAAATGAGGAGATCCGCAGGAGAACTAAAGTGACCGATGTAGCTCTTAGGATTGGCAAGTTGAAATGGCAATGGGCAGGCCACATCGCTCGTAGAACTGACAACCGATGGGGAAGAAAGGTTCTCGAGTGGCGACCACGAACTGGAAGACGCAGCGTAGGCCGGCCCCCCACTAGGTGGACCGACGACCTGGTGAAAGCCGCGGGGAGCCGATGGATGCAGGAGGCGAGCAGCCGCTCTAAGTGGCGCTCCCTGGGGGAGGCCTATGTTCAGCAGTGGACGTCTTCAGGCTGTTAATGATGATGATGATGATGATGTTAACGTTACACTTACGCGCGCGTAAATATTCGTGCTAGGCCTACAGGTGAGACAGGTCGGACGCTATGCCTATAAATTATTTTAAAAAAATGTGCATAATAAATCAGTCTTGTACAACCCGACCGTGTTTTATTACTCCAAAGCTTACTATAATAATGTCACAATGTGACCTTATTAAATAGTAGACCTGGGTGTTCTATGGGTCGCGGAACACTTAGGTGAACCAAGTAGGTGTATGATGTATCGCGGGTAAGAAACCGTTTAATAATTACATATTACATACCAATGCATAACTATACTAATATACTGCTGTTTCCTCGTGATCAATCTAGTTTGTCATACCAGTACCATAGATACTACGAGGAAATAATGTCCTCGCGGTCACACTCTCTATTTTGCACATCAAGTGAGGAAAACAAATGCTATCTGAAAAAAAGATCTAGAAAGAATAAGACTGAATTTCGTATTTAATTATAGTTATGGCAAAAAATAAACTATATTTTACATGCCAATGCCAACGCCTCAAAGCACTTAGTTAATGCGATGCATGACCTGAATGTTGACCGTTTTTGGCACAACGAATCAGCATTCTTATTTCCTACATGCTGCCAGCCAGTACTTCCCCACTGCTCAACTAAATTGCTCAACCAGTTGAGCAGTTGAGCAGTAGGACATAGTTTGTATTACCGACCATTTTATGCCCTATAGCTCAACTGTATTTTGCTCAACTAAGTTGATCAGTAGGTCATCCTGTTATAAAATTGTGCTCCTTCCCCACTGCTCAACCAAATTGCTCAACTGCATCAAGTTGAGCAGTGGGTAATACCGATGGCTCAACTGGTAATTCTCAGCAGTGGAGGATAATAGGGTTAGGGTCATATCGTCTGGGTTGTAAAACGTCTGTGTGTCCAAAATATCGTAGTCCAGAATCACTATGTAGCCAAAATGTCTAATTTGTGAAATAACATGCCATTGACAGATGTCACTTTTGACAGGTGTCATTTTTGATAGATGTCGCTTTTGACAGATGTCATTTTTTAGTTTTAATTTTTTTTTGACAGATTTCATTTTGATAGATGTCAGTTTTGACCGGTGTCATTTTTGATAGATGTCACTTTGACAGACGTCATTTTTTGACAGCAGATGTCATTTCAGACAATTTTGTAAATTTGATTTTTTTTGACATATTATGTCGTATTTCTGACACGTTTCATTATTTAAAAACTTGAATCAACCAAACCACGTCAGGAAAACAATTTCTTTATATTTGATATCTCTTAGAAATTCTATGGTTGAAGTGCTTCCGTTAATTACTTTTATTAATTCCGCAAAGCATCTTTAAAAAAGTAAGTCTTTTTTTCTGTATCCATATGAAATAAAACTACAAATCTCATAATTACTTATTTACCGTCATTAATATGAATCCCGAATGATCGATGATTTTCATCTCGTTGTCCTCGCTTGGTGCTTAACCTTAATAGATAAATTAGTACGGTCGCTAATATACTACTATTAAGAGATATATATTTCAAAATTGAATATATAACTGCACATGACTGCACATAAATACTAAGTACCTATCTAGTTATTTTTCACTTACACGAAGTGGTTGGAGTCGAATCTTCACCATCCATTTGCATATATTTAATTTTATAACAGTTTGCGGAAATGAAAAAATTGATGCACGAGTATAATATTTACTTATTTACGCAGTAATAAACCCAACAATGAAATTCTTATTACATCAATAAACATAACTTTTACAATAAGTGACAATAATAATGTCAATTACAAAAAAGGGGTTTAAAAGGTCTCAATAGATTATAAGCAGCCAGTGCCGCAAGAGCAGTTGAGCAGTAGGCTATAAATTCGATTTTATAACAGGATGACCTGATCAACTAAGTTGAGCAAAACCAGTTGAGCTATAGGGCGTAAAATGTTTGGTAATAAACTATGTCCTATTACTCAACTGCTTAACTAATTGAGCAGTGGGTAAAAATTTTAGTTATGTGGGTATTACCCACTGCTCAACTATGATAGTTGAGCAGTTACCAGTTGAGCTGTCGGTATTACCCACTGCTCAACTTGATGCAGTTGAGCAATTTAGTTGAGCAGTGGGGAAGTAGTGCTGCCAGCATGTTGGGTACCTGGCTAGTGGGCTAGAGAGCCTTTGGACTAGGTCAGTACGGGTAGTATAGGTAGGTAATAAAGGTATACCTATACATAATAGGGTCGTTCCCATTTCTTTATACAACCCGTACTCTTACGGTCCAAATATTTTTTGTAGTAGGTAAGTAGTGTAAAATACCTTACACTACTTACCTACTACAAAAAATATTGGTGGCATTTTGTTTAAACTTGAAAAAGCTGAGTCTACTCTTGTAAATACTCTACAATAAAGCAAATAAATATTGCAGCACAATTTCAAATGTTGTGTAAATTGTAGATACCTCTTTTGTGATATTATATGTCATTAATATTTTTGAATTTGTTAATATCTAGTACCTAAATGCATAGGTACCTACTGTTGTAATGTTGTTAATATGATAACAGAAACGTGACCTTAATATCACCAATGACCGGGAATCCCACAGGCTATCTGAGGTAATGATAGCAAGTTTGGGTTCCCTGCATCAACAAAGGGTCTCATGGGGTGTTAGGGTACTGATGTGTAAATCCACAGGAATTACTACTATGCGCTCAATACGAGAGGCTAATGAGTTTTTACAACCGTTTCCTTGGCGAACCTTCATTGGGTGCATCATGCTCTAAATCCAACCTTTAACTCATATCTTTGGTGGGTTTTATGAGAGGCATATGTCCAACATATAAGTCCGTGGAAAAGGATGATGATGATGATGATGATGATGATGATACTATCTGATAGTACATGCCTACATGAAAAATTATTAAGATGATGCATACTTAAATACATGGCAGTAATTGGATGAGAAGAGCCGAAAATCGGGCTCAATGGCGTACCTTGAGAGAGGCCTATGTCCAGCAGTGGACTATTACGGGCTGATGATGATGATACTTAAATACAGATTTAAGTATAAACGCGGAACCCAAAGCGCAGAACTCGATGCACACGAATGTAATGAAACATGAGATTCAGAAATTCTCAGGCGGTAAATAAATTGTTTCTGTAAATACCGACGACAAAAGAAGAATGCATCAATCTTCGAAGAAACGTTCGCCGTAGCGTACGATGTATCGTCTGGTATTGTTTTGTTTGGTCGGTCTAGCTGCTGCAGGAAAGAGGTGCAACGTACAAAACAACGACAGCGACGATGACTGGCCTTTTGGGCGTAGTAGTGGTAGCAGGAATAACTACGGGGGGGTTTTCACGGACTATGGGGATGATGACTACTGGGGCAGCAACAGCGGTAGACATCGGCAAACCAATAGCGTTGAGATCTCTGCTGCGGCGATTTCTCGGAAACTGATTGAGGCTCACCGCGACATGGGGCAGTTCTGTACCGCGCACTCGGACCGTCCCCTGCGCGAGGTGTACGGCGTGGAGCACTTCCAACTGCACGTCCGTCTCTTAGAGTTCACCGATGAAGATATACAGGTCAGACTTCTTTATAAATATTCAATGTGCTCGTGGTTTTGTGTATTGTTTTTTTCTTATGCCTCAATGATTGGTATGTAATAGTGACACAAAATGGTATCTGCCTATTCGAGTAACGGGTTGATCCTGGCACCCTGGGACGGGTGGTCGGGTTATCCCTTATTGGCTACTTTTGTAATTTGTTAAGTCACGTCTTTTTAGACGTAACACTATCTTTAATCACATTCCATAATGGACACTTTACTACTTTGATACTTTGTTCTCTTTACTCTACTTTGTGATACTGACCACCGATAGGGAAGCAACAGCCTCCGTGGTGTGGTGGTTGAGCAGGTCGGCTCATAACCCGGAGGCGACGGGTTCTATTCCCGCGGCAGAATAAGTATTTGTGCACAGAAAAAAAAGTGCAAATACTTGTTGTGGGACCATGGTCCTCGTAGTTCCTGGGTCCCTAGATACAGGGAACCCTAGTTAGGGTCCAGGATCTATGTATGACTGTTTGTGATCCTTGGGCGTTGGGCGATGGAAGAAAGGTGCTCGAGTGGCGACCATGAACCGGAAGATGCAACGTAGGCCCTCCACTAGTTGGACCGTGATCTGGTAAGCACCACGGGGAGTCGATGGATGCAGGAGAGGAGCAGCTGCTCAATGTGGCGCTCTATGGGGTGGGCTTATATTCAGCATTGGACGTCTCCAAGCTGTTAATGATGATGATGACTTTGTCATACAGTTGCGCACATTATCTTTTATTTAATTTAAAGCTTCGAATACTTTTATAAACTGTCCTTTTACCTACTTTAAATGATAAATGCGAGTGGTTCTAGGTGAAGGTATGGCAGCGGCTGGTTTTGGTGCATGCTCAGGACTGCTCGTCCAAGTACGCATCGCTGAGGATCCTCCCTGACATTGTCGATACACAACAGGCCGTATGGAGATTTCAAAAAAGCACCCTGGCCGTATATTTCCCTTATGCCATAACCCCGGACACTCAGGTAATAGCGCTTGACTGTTATTTGCACCACAACGGTGCGCTTTTAATTACTTAAGTAAATTAATAGTGCCCAAATGCTAAACATGCCAGTACTTCCCCACTGCTCAACTAAATAGCTCAACCAGTTGAGCAGTAGCCATCTTTGTACGTGGACGGGGATATTTTTTACATTTAACTAATTCGTGTGTCTGCCAAAGCAGGTACTACCTCAAAAAATATTTTTGAAATGACAAATTGGTATTTTTACAGATTAATTTGTAAAGGAAAAAAAACCATACACACACATGAGACCACTTGTCACGGTAGCTTAAGTAAAGCATTATCCCGGCTTGAGGATGGATGGATGCGGGCTCAATCCCCGCTCGTGATTCTAATTTTGCCTTTACAAATAATTAATCTGTAGATTACGCTGAGCAGGCGATACTGCAATAGTTTATTAGTCAGTGTTTACAATATTTTATCCATCCGCGGGGTTTCAGCTGAAAATCAGCGTCCGGTACCGAGGGTCGGTATTTGACATTATGCTGAGCTGAACGCCCTTTCAGCTTTACCACTAAATTGTTTTTATACTTGTGTATGCATGGTAACATAAAAGTAATTAATTAAGTTAAAATTTTGTGCTTTTGTTATTGCGTATTGTGTACCATGTGTGTACCTTACCTTTGTGAAGTTGAATAAACGATATTCTAGTCTATTCTATTCTATTCAATAAAAATCATAAATTTTGTTTTTTTATATACAATATAATTTATAGGCACAGCATTTGACCACTGTCTCACCTGATGGTAAGTGATGACGCGGCCTACGGTGGTGCATGTTTGCCTAGAAGATACCTGTTCACTCTTCACTTGAAGACACCCAGGTTATAGTTAGTTGGCTGCGCTGGTTTCCTATTAATCACTTGGGTTTTTTTCAACTACTCTTTCTATCCTGCATACATTATTATCATAATATTATATTACATATTTTCATGAACATAATTTTTTACATTACATATAGGTGCAATCAAAATGTGGCCGTGAGTTGAATCCAGAAATAATAATCGTACCCAAGTGCGCAGCCGACCGGATCTTCAACAAAGATTTTAATCTAGCTTTTGGAGACGATAAAATAAGGAGAGCGATCCTGCGTCTCCTGCAGCAGATGGCAAATGAAGGAGACCTCAAAGACAACAGCGATGAGTATGTGCAAGATGATGACAAATTAGAAACAAATCAACCAATCAAGAACTAAAAAGAATCAAAGTTTCTGAAATTATCCAATTTCAACTTTTATTTAATGGCACCGCTATAGTTTCTTAAAATGATGTAGGTAAATACAAACGAAGATTTTCAGTGATAACTATCTAAAAGCTTTGGTTTCAGGGAATTTTCTTAAATATTACTACGACCTGCACCCCTAGTACGAGTTTTCTTTATTTTTTTTCATTTAAAACTTGTACTGCCATTTTTAGTTCATCAACGTGTACGCTAGGGGCGCTGCAGATAAATGTATGGGAGAAAAGGGAGAAAAAACGTAAATGAATCAAGTTCTAATAAACTATCGAAACTCGTACTAGGCGTACAGATTATACAGTCTAGTGATCTTATTACTAGACTGTGTGTCTCAGCCTCTCAGGATGAGACGTGCGCATTGTAGTTAGGATTTTATAAAATAGATTATTTTATAAGTTTATTAGGAGGTAATATTATATTTATTACTGCCTACATAGTTAATTAATAAGAATACGATTAAATAATGATTTGATATATTTTAAACATTTATTTATACATAAACCCTCTTAAACTCTCAACAGGCTTAAGTACTTATTGCTCAGTAACGTACAATGAAGCAAGCGATGTACTGTAGGCATTGTAGGTACGAGTATTTCAGAATTGTTAGTCTATTTGCAACCTCCTAATGTTTCTGCGTCGTATTGATGGTTACTATGATAGATAGTTCGATTCCAGCAAATAAAAGACATTATTCAAACACCATACAAAAAAGTTATCAGACCAATTTATACGAATTTGAATAGTTTTTTTTTAATTAGTATATACTATGCCAAGTTTGACTGATACAGCCATTGACTATAAATCCAGTTGACCAACGATACAACTTCCCCTCGTACGAAAATTAGTAGTTTATTTCAACTGCTAATCCTACGAGAGGAAGCGGGACACCCAATTTATCTTTTGTTCATCCTGTTCTGTCCTTTGTAATTTCGTATGACTTTATCTCGTATTGTTACCTCGCCCCCTGCCCCTGTAGGTGAGTCGTGATTGTACGAGAAATTATGTTCACGAGCTATCAACGGGCTTTATAATCTTTGGATACAGCAAATGGATTTGGAACTTTGGAAACGTTTCATCATCATCATCATCATCATAAATAGTCTGAAAACGTCCAGTCGTCTCCTGGTGAACATAGGCCTCCCCCAGATAGCGCCACCTTGAGCGACTGCTCGCCTCCTGCATCCATCGGCTCCCCGTGGATCCCCCGCGGAAGGATGTGTTTCGCCGACCCTTGAAGACTAGGAACTACTTGTTTTTAAAATACTTTTGACAAAAACCATTGTGATAGGTTGTTTAGTACCTGATAGTGCATCCAAGGGATTTTAAAAACGGTCAACTACGCAAAAGGTAAACTCAAAATAATTATTTAGAAATATTGCCACATAAAAATATATTTTCACGTTCCTTCATTGCGTTTTTATGTTTTCAGCTATTTTGTACAAAATACTTTTTAGTGAATTCGCCAGCATTGGATAATTTTGACCCAGAAGCGGTGATCGTAGTTGAGGTACACACATCTGGAAAAATGGATCAATTTTATAGTTGAATTAAGATTTGCCCCCTATTCCGATTCACGCTGTAATCGCTATCATCGCTCACAACGCTCACGTGGATTATTCAGCGTTCCGATTCAGATATTGCGCTCACGACTTTGCGCGCTGTCAATGACTCTGAACAACCAATCACGGACGGCGATATCGCAAGATGGCGTCGGTCATGACGTTTCCAAGAGATTCCGTTGTCGCGCTCACGACCATTCGGTACGCGTTTTTAGCGCGATAATATCGATATTGTTTAGCGTGTCTCGGAATACAGCCTTGATCAGTTCCTCTCATTTTCGTAACAGAACAGGAAGTTCCACTACATGCCATACAGTAGACTAAAACCATTTTGTTACAATTTTAAAGCGCGTGCGTATACTGCCTAGGAATGGAACTCCTTGCCAAGGCTAGGATGAACTAGATTTACGTGTTCCCTCTTCGGCCACATCGTCGCTAACCATCAGGCGATTTCCTTATCGAACGTACCTAAATCTGTTTATTCTGATTTGGACTGATTCTGGTTTGGGCAGATTCTTTTTACGGCAGGTACGTGTTATGGGTTCGACTCTTTAGGTCAAACTCGCTGTGAGTCAAGTTGTTATTACGTCAAGTCCTTGTTTCGACAAATTACAATTTTTGCCAAATTCTCTTTTCGTCAAGTCTTCCAATCGTCAAGTTTTCTTTATGACAACGTCAGGTACAATCAGTAACATAATTATTATTACTGTTTAATAGTAAACAGTTAAGTAAAACAATGAAAGAAAGTAAGTAAGTTAAAGTAAGCAGTAAAGTTGGTAAGTAGAAAAATGTATTCCTGAATCTACGGAAATATTCGATCTACCTACATTCACGTTTACCTACACATAACTTTTAAGGATTTTTAATTCGTGTTAGTGCCGAAACTTTCAGTAGGTTCATTTTTATATCGTATACAGTATTGAGAGGGGCAAATGGTACACTTATTTTTTGCACAAATTGGCGGTCTATTGGTGTGCTCCCGAATATAAATGTTGCGATTGGGATAAAAATCGTTATCTTGGGGTCCCAAAGGTTGCTGATAAATATGGTTTGGTCAAAATTGGACATCTGTCATTTTTCAATAAGGCCGCCATACACATTGTCATCGAAATAGCCGTTTTTCGTTATTCGCCTAGGCCTATAGTATACTACACCTTTAGGCTAAGTATTGTCAGATCCCAGTTTGACAAATGTCAAAATGTAAAAAATGTTGCCGGATGTCTAATGCCGAATTTTTTGACTGATATCAAAATGACATTTACTTAACAACCTACCAAGGCCTACCTGATTCTATGTTAATGAGGCCTACCTACCAGCGATTTTTCATTTGGTGGTCTATCCTACCAATTTAAATACCATTTCCAACTATTTTAATAGTTTAATCAGACGTAATGGGTAGACAGGCCAAAACTTTGTCGTTGCATGCTCCATGGAATTGCGTCGGGTTATAATGAGTCTGATAGATTTCTATGGAGTTGACTGGAGTCGAAAAAATGGTAACGGTGCTTATCGCAAACGGAGCTAATTACTTCAATATTATGTTTGTTTCTTTCTTTCTTTCGCCACTGAGGTAGCAATACGTGTGAACAGTACAAATACAATATGGTTCGATGATATAGGTATCATCTCTATGCTCAAGCATGCAAGCAAGCAGTCTATACTCTTAAGACTCCCCCCCCCCCCAGATATCGATTTTCATTGAAATCGGTGAAACTTTTTTCCCGCCGCGAACGACACGAATTTCAGCTATTTTGAAAAAAATATTTTCGCAGTCTTCCCCTTTGACTTCCAAACAATATTAGTTTCGATGACATAGTTCCACCGTCACGGCGGAAAAAATCCGCCGGGCGCAAAAATTTGTACGGCGGATTTTTACCGTCATTTTGAGTTTCTTTTATCTCTCCAAAATTGTCCAAGGATTTGCCATGACATTCCTTAAATCCCACATGACCTATCTCGTATGGTTTAGCCAGGCAGTTGACTGTCGTGTGTATAAAAATGAAAAAAAAAATTATGGTTTACGAACTTTACTTTGGTTGTCCAACAGGACAGTGGACACCCACGATTGTCCGACTTATAGTTTTCGAGAGCCGTTGAGCAGTTCCATTTTGGAGACAACTCGGGAAATGTCAGATTTTTCTCGGGGTCACGCGATCTATCCCCATACAAGTATACAGCCGTACCCGGCCCCCCGGTATTGACTCATCACTTCTGAAAGCTGTGATCAATCAATCAGTCAGTCAGTAACTGAGTGGGTGTTAATGTAATATTTGGTTTGTGTGCTTGACTGTATATAAACGGATAGACGTAGGAGTAACTTGACGATTGGAGGACTTAACGAAAAGAGAATTTGGCAAAAATTGTAATTTGACGAAAAAAGGACTTGCCGTAATACCAAGTTGACTTACAGCGAGTTTGACCTAAGGAGTCGAATCCCGTGTTATGACAGAAGTTATTTTAAGAATTTTTTTGACGCCCGATTGCTGATTCCATTACGTAGATGAACGCTAAATAAGTATTACATACTACATAACTCGTAGTTATGAGCGAAACACACTACTTAACTAGATTCCAAAGCAGAGGGACCAAAATCATTAGTTGTATTTTTATTTGCCAGTTTATCAAAATTTTTTGATAATGGGTCCATTTACATAAAAAAATTATACTTAACTTTAAAAAAATTAACTATAAAACCTAAACTAATTTATAATTCATAAAAAAAGATACAAAAGACCTTTGGGTAGGTAAGTGCCCAGAATGCTGGCTGTATTACCACATTGGATAGCAATGCTGATTTTCTCAGTAAAGCCCTCTGGTGACCAGAGGGCTGGCTCTTTTTTCGCTGAAAAAATCATCAGTAGTTTGTAGTTAGTACCTACCACAGCAAGTAAAACGACAAGCAGTGGACAGATCAGGTTGATCAGCAGAGCCAAAATGGTGCGAACCAGCCACCACACGCCCAAAACAACCAGGACGCTCGCTATCATCACCTGAAAATTAGTAAAATTATAATAATTATCAATTCTTAGAAAGAGAGAAGCGATTGTGGCACAATGGTAGCACGGGCGACTTCAAACTGGCATACTCTTGGTTCGAATACCGCTCGGCTCTAAACTGACTTTCCAAGTGGTGTGCGGAATTAGCACTCACTCTTACAACGGTGAATGAAAACAGTAATGAAACCAACATGTTCAGGAACCACAAAATCCGGAAACATTAATTATGTCGAACCAACCCAAACTTGGTCACAGTGGTGAATTATGGCTTAAAATTTCTCCCTGTGAAAGAAGGCTCATGTCCCAACTTTGGGAAGGGCAGATGACGAATTCTTAAACAAATTATATGCCATCGCCTTCAAATGGTTTGTAAGCATCTACGAAACTATCATCACATTATCTTCAAAATTCCATAAATCGACCAATCACCTAAGATTTCCTTAGCAGGTGACCGTATACCTGACCACCTGCACCAAATGTATTATACGACCGCTGGCGACAGCTACTGTGGTGATTGATATTAGTACACTTTCAAGCCAAAAATCATAGGAGGTATGTCTTATTAAGTCGTAAAGTATATGGATACCTGAGCCTCCTCATGAGTCGCTAACCAGCTCCGGAGGACGTTTACGATGGTGCCACCTTCCCCGCACTGGTCGCATGTTGCACGAGTCACGCTAAACTGAGGCAATTCAAAAATTACATTAGTTTATTTATTTATTTATTTATTTATCTATGGACCTTCAACAGTTATGAAATGATAGTGCGAGATCCGGCAGCTCAAATACATACAAATACCTACATACGTCATCGAGTACCTCAATAGGCTATCTTTAGATCGTTAGCTGACATTTAAACATGTAAAAAAATCAGGTCTGCTAATTCTGGTTCTGCCGGATCATGGAAATAACTTCAAATGCTTTGAACACTAAATTCCGGTAAGTTTAGACCTGGCAGACCTTTTAATCTATTATCAGGGACACCTTGGCTATTAATGGGCATAGGTTTTATTGGGGTACTCGTTGAGGTAGGTAAATGGTGTGAAGGACACTTCGTAAGGGTCTGTCAGGTACTTCCGGCAGGATGTGCGATGGCAGATCAATTTTTTTTACGTATTTAATCAAACTGTTGTCAGCACTTTCATTCGGGTACCGAATGACGTAATTTTTAAAATGAAAAAAAAAACACAAATTTTCTCGGATTTCTATGACCCGGTAGGATCGGAATTAGCAGACCTGATTTTTTTTACATGATTTTGTGTCGGTTATCGATCTACAGATAGCCTATTGAGGTACTCGATGACGTAGGTATTCCTACTATGGGATCTCGCAGTACGAGGAGATCCGCAAGAGCACTAAAGTCACCCTTAATAATATTATGTCTTATACATACTAAGTAGTAGGTAAGTATTGTGCAAGATTAGGTACCTATATGTACTTTTGAGAAGTGTAGTGGTAATGAAGGCACATGGAAAGAAAGAATCAATGCAATACGACCGCCCAGACACGAAAAAACTTTTCATTTTACAAACTAATGTTTTTACTAGTCGTTACTTTTGATATTTAAAAAGAATTTGAATTTGATCGATAGTAGGTTTTTTTTATGAGAATGAATGACGTCCCAAGCTAGTCGTTCACCTGATGTTAAGCGACATGGCCGCCCATAAAAGTTGCAGTGTCACTCGGAACTTTAAAATAATAAAGTTCCCCTTGGCACTGTACTGCGCACGTCATCCTGAGACATCACACAGTCTAGTAATCCGATTACTACACTGTGTAATCAGGTCATAGTCTCATTTGCCCAGTAATTTCACTAGCTACAATGCCCTTCAAACCGAAACAGGTAGTGGTATTATACTTAGTCATTTATACATACAGAGTGTCCAAGAAAAGCCCGTCGCCCCTGATTTTCACCATTATACATATTATTTTCAGCAATATCATTTATTACTTCGAGGGAAAACAAGAGGGACTGGTAAAATTTTGATTTAACGCGGGGGGGCTCTGCGAACAATACCACAATATTTATTTTTAAAAACTAATATTAGTTGACGTATTCGCGCTATAATTAACTTCAAGTATTGTACAGATTAATTTGTAAAGGAAAAATTAGAATCACGAGCGGGAATTGAACCCGCATCCATCCATCCCTCAAGCCGGGATATGCTTTACTTAAGCCACCGTAACAAGATCTTATGTCTGAATTTTCCCTTCACCTTTTACATTATAAGTATTTTTTTTTCCAAGTATTCTATTTAAAATACGTATAATAATTTTTTATGTATTTGTGAACTCTATTTTCTCAGACTATCTACCTATTGGAACAGCTAGTCGACTACGTGATACTGACCGAATGTACTCTGTGCTGACCACACTGAAGTGGAGGACTTGGAGTACCTTTGATCGGCAAAAATATTGGCGTCAACATAGATGGGGGTCCATGCGACTTTACGGTACCTAATTTCGTGTCTGGGCGTTTTAAAAAAATAACTTCCTATGTAGGTACCTTAAGATTCCGCTGCCGCAAAGGAATTCTAGCTTTTTGTTGACTATAGTGCTGAAGCTAGACCAAGACTACATTTAGACAACACTGATGTTATCGTAAAATAGCTAAAATCGCACAGGCCATGGTTTTGGCGTAAAACACTGGCAATATATGTAAAAAACACTTACCAGTTTTCCGAGTACTGGGTAACATTTCTCTGTGGATGTGTCACCCATTTTACTTCATATCTAAAGCGGTTACTAAATTTAGGATTTTTAGATTAGCATCACAGAACTGTGTTGGTGTTTCGTAATTATCACAGAGTACAAGTAATTTTATCATGAATAATTTTTAGAGACGTTTGGGAATGATTTTTTTTATCATTTCACTATTTCACTCTATTTGTATAAGGAGGTTGGATTCAGAAACCAAGTAGAGGAGACCAAAGAGTAAGTATAATATAAGACGATACTACTTGTTCGGAATCGGAATGGGGTGAATTCTCTAGTTTTACAGGTATTATTGAGAAAAATATCTAGGTTCTATCTAATATTTAGGTTAGGCGTAGGCCGGTCCTCCCACTAGTTGGATCGACGATCTGGTGAAAGCCACGCGGAGCCGATGGATGCAGGAGACGAGCAGCCGCTCTAAGTGTCAGTCTATATTCAGCAGTGGACGTCTTCAGGCTGTTAATGATGATGATCATGAAAAGAATATCCACAGAATTCTGACCCATGTCATTTATATGGTGGAGCAAGGCGATTTTATTCCTTGGGTAATGGAATCTCGGAAGACGCACGTTACACTATAATTAATTGTTATGTATGCCCATCGTACTACAAGCGGTAGTCCCAATCGTAAGTGTAATTTTATCACTCAGTAGTTTATACCCTCACGACATCTTGTATCTAGGGCTCAAAACTGAGAGAATAATAAAATTACAGCCACTGGTAAGCTGTTTATCTGAGGTTTCAGTTTCAGTAACTTATTTTCCACGACGCGGTTACCGAGGAATCCGGGAGATGGCGTTGATTTTCTTTGGACGTACCTACCTAATAAATCCATGTGATTTTGTTATCTCCTTTGCATGCAGCTCATGGTAGGTACCTATAAAAATAATTTTGGAATTCCAAGAAACCACTATAAATGTAGTATGTTTACTTACCTACCAGATAAAGTTTTTCGACAAGCTATTGATGCTGACGGCCGGCCCAGAAATCTGCCTATTTAGGTACCTATAGTTGGCTTATATTTAATGCTGGCAACACTACGTTGTCACAGATTAGAGAAAAATTAATTGTTAAAATTAAAAACTACAACATACTTTTAAACAAAGAGAAAAAACAATTGACTACCTAAACATCTAAATATATTATTTGCGACTTGTTTTAATAAATAAACAGATAAAAGCTATTCATCTGTTAAACAAAAAACAGTGAAAAGAGTACGAATGTTATAAACCGTAGAATAACTAATACTTACCTACTTATTTTTTGGTTTTAGACGGTTTAATTATTAGTCGGCGACCTTTATCCATCAGTCATTGAAAAATCAACTTAGTCGGAGTAGGTAAACCTGTGGAAACACACGGTAAGCTTACATTTATTTACCTAGTTAGCTACTATTTATTATAATATTATCTTAGGTGAGTGTCATATTTGTTACTTAATAAATCGCAATCATTAGGTACTATTTTAGGTATTTTTGTGAGACTGGTATCATTGTCTCGAATGTCTCGTTCATTTTAGTCTGTATTCTTTGTGATTCATGATTCATAATTTATTCCGTTCCATTCACAATTTCACAATATGCTCGTAGCTGAGCGAATATAGGAATAGTCACGGAGCACTTATACTCATTTGCTTATAAATAACTAAGTACCTACTTTGTTTAATGAGTAAAATTGCCAGATATTAAATTAAAATAATAAATTTATACTGTTATCTTTATTTCATCCATGCTGTTATCAATCTGCAGTATTATTCTAAACTCAGTGCTTTCGTGTTTTGTGTGTATTAACTGGTGAGTGGAATTACAGCTATAATAGGTAATAAGATAAATAATTAAATTAAATAAATTAAGATTAATATTTATTTCATTGTATGATTATGAGGAAATCTCTTTCGGCATTCGGTCGGCACTATAAAGTAGGTAGGTCTTGATCATTTCGAGTTGTTTTGGTTATCTGCATAGGTATAAGGTACTTATAGTGTTGCCATTAGAAAGCCCAGTACCCCTAGTACGAGTTTCGATTGTTTACTAAAACTTGATCCCTTTGCTCCCATACATTTCTGTGCAGCGCTCCTAGCGGACAGCACGTTGATGAACTTAAAATGTCAGTACAAATTTTAAATGGATCCGCGCGTATTCACGTATTGGAAAACTCGTACTAGGGGTAACTAACCTACAGACCTCTGAAAATAAAATTGGTATGTTTGCGATTTGCCCTTTCTGATTTTGTCCCATATTCGTATGCCCCCTTTTTGGAATCTTCTACTTTGCTGTGGAAAAAGTTCTTCTTGTCATTCTTCCAAGATAGGCAAGAATATTATACCAGTAACATAGGTACCTACTGATCTATTTGACTGGCCTGATAGCTCAGTTAATAATAGCGCTTTCTTCTTTACTATAGGTTGTGGGTTCGATTCCCACCGGTACAAACAACTGTGTGATAAACATCGATGTTTGTTCCTTGTGGGTGTTATTTTGTATTTTATGTATTTTTATAAACAAAAAGTATCTAATAATTATTCTATCAGTTATCTGGTTAATGCTTAGCTTGGGGTTGGTTTGGGGCTAGATGGCGCTGTGTGCAATGTCTACACTTTTTTTTTTCAGATTAATCTGGATTTTGTTGATTTAACAGCATAGGTAGAACTTATCACAAATATATACAGCATAGCTACGCGTTATCCTATCTAAGATAATACCGGCCGGCTATATAGTCTGTCCTACCACACAAGACGATTTTGCTGTGTATGTCCGTACCATTGCGTCCCAAACTGTGTGGCACATACAGAGCTCCTGACCTTGACACTCAAACATTTGCGTAGTTAATAGTTAGTGTCGGCGCCACGCCACCGGTCGCCCGCCACGCGCTGCCGCCCCGCCGGCCGAGCTGTTTCTAGGAATACCGAGACGACGCGACGCCCGAATATTTTATTTAGCCACACCCTAGTATACACGTCCGTGGCCACACTTCATACTTAAAATATTAAAATAAACCAATATTTTTCCAAAGCAGGCTATTTTTAGCACATTTTCAATTCAAAAGGCTCCATCCAATTGGATCCATGGCTTGTATTATGAGCAATTAAGCTAAGAATATATTATAAAACACTCACAAATAGAAAAAACATCTATGTTCTTGCTTCACACGAATGTTACCGGTTTATCCTGGGTGGGAATCAAACCGATAACTTACAGTTCAGAAGTATAGAGCTATTACTGCATACCTATACCTACCAACAGGGATAATGATGCCAGTCAATTTGAGAAATTGTAAGCAACATGGTAAAACTATAAGAGGAATGCCAATAGACCAAGAAAACAGCGTAGATCAGAAAAAGCCAAAAAACCGGCTTAAAACTAGATGGCGCTGCAAAATGAGCGGGCTACAAGTTTCACTAAAACGCCGTATGTCCGTAGCGCTAATGAGTCACAGCAGCAAGTCAATCGAATTTAATTAACAGCGCCATCTACTGCGTTTGAAGTAAATTACTGGTGGTCCCGCAGTAGTAACTGTTATCTTATTCTGTGTTTTTGTTCATTTAAACTACGTTTCGATACTCCTAACGCCATCTTGATGATCACCTTTGAGTTAGTGAAACCGTCTACGCTGTTTTCTTAGTGTATTAGCATTCCTCTTATAGTTTTTCCATGGCAATATGAAGGGTTGTTTAAAGATAATAAAGTTCCGACTAACAGAGACTTTCTTAGGTATAGTAGTTCTATCTTGTAGACTTGCTAGAGCGAGTATGGCACGCGGTAGCTTGGCATCTTTGCCTTAAAAACTCCCAGATTATAATTGTCAGCAAACAATGACGCTTGTAATGCCAGGATTTTGGTGTAAGTATATATACAACGTGCGTATAACTACATATATATGTAAGTAATACCTATACTAATAATAGCTAAGTGCGATTTGGACAAGATTAGAGACAAGATTATAAAGCCCGTATTTAGAAGTTCGACCTTTTGTTTAGAACGACAATTTTCCAGAAGATTCAACAATGGCAGACCGAGGCGTGCAGGTGGTGGAGTTAATGCCAGAAAGCCACTCTTATGAGCTTAATGATGGTGATCTGAGGAACATCCTGCTGAGAGATGACGTCAAGGATTTACCCGTGGTGGTGGTGAGCGTGGCAGGAGCCTTCCGTGGCGGCAAGTCCTTCCTGCTTAACTTCTTCCTGAGATACCTCACGGCCCCGGTAAGTTCTATTACTTATAACATAACTAATAGAATATACCTACAATAATATAATGAACCGCAGAGCCTGAAAACAAAAGTTTGTCAATCAGTGTGTGTTGCCCGTGATGACATATGGAACTGAAACGTGGTCTCTACTGTTGGCCTCATTAGTAAGCTCAGAGTCGCGCAACGAGCTATGGAGAGAGCTATGCTCGGTGTTTCCCTGCAAGATAAGATCCGGAACGAGGAAATCGGCAGAAGGACTAATGTGACCGATATAGCCCTTAAAGTGAGCAAGTTGAAATGGCAATGGGCAGGCCACATCGCTCGTAGAACTGACAACCGATGGGGAAGAAAGGTTCTCAAGTGGCGACCACGAACCGGAACGCGCAGCGTAGGCAGACCCCCCACTAGGTGGACCGACGACTTGGTGAAAGCCGCGGGGAGCCGATGGATGCAGGAGGCGAGCAGCTGCTCAAAGTGGCGTTCTCTGGGGGAGGTCTATGTTCAGCAGTGAACATCTACGGGCTGATGATGATGATGATGATGATGATGATGACTATAATGAAATGGAACTATAATAAGTCACCGATATAGCTTTAGAATCAGCAAGTAGAAGAACTGACAACCGAAGGGAAAGAATGTTTCTCGAGTGGTCTTTGAGGCGTCTTCCGGCTCGAACCGGAAGCCGCAGCGTAGGCTGGCCCCCGCTAGGTGGACTGACGACCAGCACTTCTATTCCCTACCCATCAAAAACGTTTCGATGCGGAATTTACGCTTTCCGTCTCCTTTATCTACATTCAGAATGAAGAAGACGGGGAATGTAGATTTCGAATCGATACCTCTTCGATGGGTTTATTCCCAAATAGTAGTGCTGTGGCCTTACCGCGTTACTCGTGGCAATCGTAATCGTGTGCTCTCTTGCTCTTGCAACTCAAGAACTTGTAAATTGGCGCGTGCAGGATGGCAGGCGATGTCTATTACCAGAATGGTTACGCGGCTGGTTAGAACTCGGGAATCCGATAGATGCATGAGGCAAGCAGCTACTCAAAATGGCGATCTTCAGCAGGCCTATTTTCAGCAGTGGACGTCTTCAAAAGATGGTAATTTGTGACGAACAGAAAAATGGTTGTTTCCTCGATTTTCCTATATAAATTATGAAGTTTCTGTGCAGTTTTAAACATGGGTTTTGTAGTCCTCCTATACGAACAACTTAACAAGTATAGAAGGAGTTGTATCGGAAGTTTAAAAAGAATACTTACTTTCAAAAGATATCCTAATAAATAGGTACTGTTTACCCTATACAGCCCGAAAGTCGACAGGACGGCTCTTGGATCGGAGATAAGAACGCCACCGTCCCTCTCACTGGGTTCAACTGGCGAGGCGGCCGCTTGAGGCACACAACTGGCATTGTCATGTGGTCGAAACCCATCATCACCACTCTTGCCTCCGGGGGACAGGTAAGGAAATTTACTAGTGTTCTGGGTGGCAGCAGTTCTATGAAAATCTATGAATGATAGCTCACATGTATAAAAATGCACTAAAATATACAAAAATTATATTAACTTATGTAAAACGAGAGCGTTCACAGGGCTGAAATACGAAATCCTTTACTAGGTAGTAAATTAAAATGTTTTTTTTGCTATTCCTAGAATGCCTCTTTAGATAGACATTCTATTTATATTATCCAAGGTCCAACAACACGTTTCTTATTGTCTCTATTAAGGCGAAGACACTCTTCTTGGTTCTTGTGTTCTTTTTAGGTAGCACTTGTTTGCACTGCACCACACTATACTAACATTTTATACACTATGGGCCTTATTTATAATTTAAGCATTGGCTAACTTTAAGCAGCGTTTATGAATAAGGCACTATGTCACTACACTAACTCAAATGGTTTTGTTCTTTTTAATCTCCTAACTATACTGGGTGTAATTGAATTCATTAGCATCCTTTGAAACTAAGTATCTACTCCTGATACCAGTCACGTGTGGACCAATGTTTTTGAATTTTGAACACATTGGGTTGGTAATACTAAAAACTCCAAAAAATGGAATAACTTACTTAATCAAGTGCTACAATTCAAAATTTAATTAAAATGATGAATACCGTTTTTAATTAGTACATACAAGGTATAAAAATGTTTAAATGTATCAAAATCATCCGTGCCAACTGCGTTAAGTGCCGCGGCAATCTTCATAATTTTCAATAAAAATATTTTCATTTACACTCTTTACTCTTTAATAATCATCTATAAATGATGTACTATCATGAACTCAATTTATGCTGATGAATTAAATTACACCCTGTATACGTGTGGTCGAGCAGCTGGATTGCTTCGACATTCACATGATGATGAAGTCTGTAATGGTGACTTTCTGCGTACTTCTTAATAATTTTGACGACAACCTCTATATTAAGGTCGTTTGGGCCAATCTATATAATAGCAAGCCTATTACAATGTGTTTGAAAAAAAAGAAGTTGTCTCTTCCACGACAGGTGCAAGCAATCTGGCACAATACAAAATAGACAACTCCGATTCGTAGCTCCGATTAGGTAATAGTAACCATACAGTGTGAGCTTTCAAATGACCAGTGAATGTTCTTCCCCAGGCTGCAGTGATCCTGATGGACACCCAGGGTACCTTCGACCTCACCAGCTCGGTCCGTGAATGCTCAACGATCTTCGCCCTGTCGACGTTGTTCTCGTCCGTTCAGATATACAACATTTCTCAAGATATCGGGGGAGATGACCTGCAGAGTCTTCATGTAAATTGTTTTCTTTTATTCACAAAGTAGTGTGCAAGCACTACCTGTGTTCCGGTTTGAAGGGCATTGTATCTCACTAGCTACAATGCCCTTCAAACCGGAACACAGTATTTCACTAAAATACTGGGCAAATGAGATTTTGACCAGATCTCACAATCTAGTAATCTGATTACCAATGTGTGTCAGGGTGACGTGCGCAGTGCAGTGTCATGCGAAACTTTATTACTTATATTAAAGTTCTGAGCGACACTATGTTATAGGTGGTTGTGTTGCTTAGCATCAGGTGAACGAATAAGTGGTCACGCTGGAGGTGTGCGCTGCTTGGGAGTCTGAGCGGCGCACACTTTCAGCGGTCGTTGGCCGGGATCTCTCGTTGCCGAGCGTGGTGAACGCCATGCTCGACAGCGAGAGGGCGTGGCAGGCTACGGTCTCCTTTTGCGAGGTGGTGATGTCGCAAAAGGAGGCTGCGGAGCGGGTCAGGGAGGACGATGCCAACTCTGACCCCCTCCGGCGCAGACGGAGAGGGGGACGGAGGAGGCGCTTCGGGCGCCTTCTTCGTCCTCCGTAGTGGGGCCGGCGGCGGAGGGTCGGGGGACTCTCCGCTGCGCTCACACGGCCCACACGTCTGGTGGGTAACTGAGGTGGAAGGTTACCCACCCACTGGCGCAGAGGCCCGGAAGGGCCTACCGCTGGGGCGAGATAGTGAATGCCAGCGCGACCCTATCTCGTCCCGTCCCGGCGGCGGACGGATCACGGGGGGGTTTTAGTGGGTTCGAGTCACACATACCCCCTGCCATCACCCCCGTGGTGGCAGGGAAGTGCGAGGGCATTTCCCCCCTCAAAAAAAAAAAGAAAAAAAAAGGTGAACGAATAAGTAGATTGTCACGTCATTCGTTCTCGAAAAAATGGTCCTTTGCTACGTTTGGTAGCCAAAGTTATTTTAACTAAAAATTTATTTTCATTATTGTCTGAAACTTGCATAAGCTTAAGCTTTCGATGATGAAATCATTGTGAGAAGACCAGAAGGGTTACTCTTGAACTCAATCCCAATCTCACTCAAATTCTAATCCGGATCAATCATCAATGCCAATGTTAAATAATTTGGTAAATATGCGGATGGTGTAGAAATGAATCGATTACATTTAGTTCCATAAAATTCCACGGGCAAAGATTCCAATTGTGCGCTAGTATCGGATTTAAGAGTACCTACTAAATGCCACGATTTTGTTCCAAATCCCAAATTACGATTGAAATCGAGTATCGAGAGTAAAGGTAACAGCTTTTTAGAACCACACGGCTCCTAGATCCTATAGCAGCCGTTGTTTCGGCTGCGCTAGGATCACCGGACTAGTCTGGCCCTTCTGGCTCAGGTACCGATTTCGGATAGGATAGCAGCGTAACACAATCAGACACCGACCCCACCGGCGAGGTCGACGTACCCCCGTAGGTTAGCTAGAATGGTCGCGACTTTCCATAGGGTCCACTCCTCTAGCGGACGTAGCCTTCTCGATCCTCTTATCCCGGCAACAGCCCAAGCCGAGGCTCGCACACCAGGGGTGCCCTTGAGCTAGTTGCTCCCCATTTTTGTCGACTTGTATGGATATGCGCTCACTATTATCAACTCCGTAGCGTCACCGGATCGCCTCGGCCGTAAGCCCTCCACTCGCGGACAGCGGGTGGACCGCTCGGTGACAACTCGCTGCACGCATGCTTGCCTTGCGTTGACTGCGCGTTGACAGCGCGCGGGTTCCGAGTGGACCGCGCGCTGCCCGCGAATGATTTACGCGAGGATGCAGTTTGCAGCCTTTCTTTCGATTACATTACGAAACATACGTGTAGACCTAGTGCCAATTGGTAACAAACTACTTAAAAATTCATGGACCAAACGACGTCCACCCGTTGACCACGCGGCGTTCACTCGTTGACCGCACGGGGTCCACTGGTTGACCGCGTGACGTTTATTGGTGATACCGCGGAGTCCACCCGTGGACCACGAGTCGACAACGAGTGGACGCCGTGCGACGAGGCGATGCGGAGTGGGCGCCGAGTGGTTCTAATCAGCTGGGATCTTAACTCTGTTGGATGTATTAGAAATACGTAGAACTTTCTTGCCTGTCGATATTGGTTATATTTTTTTAAAATGTATATTTAATTTTATGATCGTATTCTACCTCACATGAGAAGTTGAGAGCCACTTTCCTACAATGCACCTTCCGCGGTGATCCATTCGGTAACATAAAGCTTATTACGAGTAAAAAAATAATGTACTTAGTTACAGTAATAATTATAGCTGTTATAATCATAACTAATAGAAAGAGAAGAGAAAAATACTTACTTTACCAAGCTTATACATACTGCAAGTAGCCTTATTTGTAAAAAAAACATAGACATTTTTTCAAGTCAAACACAGAAGTGCACAAAAACTACAATAGGCGAAACAAACACAATCTTATCCTTCCATCTGCTAAACTACACATATTTGGTAAAAGTCCTAACTATAGATTCGTCAACATCTATAATAAAATCCCCAACGAAATAAAAGAAATTACAAAACAAGAAATATTTGTTCATAAACTAAAAACCTACCTATTGGAAAAGTGTTATTATTCTGTCGAAGAGTTTCATAACAATAAATGAGAATGACTAGCGATAAGCCAACCCACCATTTCCTACCTACCTGACTACCTACATTATTAAAATTTAAATGACATTTCATTTTACATTTTATTTTATTTTGACTATGTAAAATTTGAAGGACAAAAGACTGAAATAAATTGATTGATTTGATGGATTGCTTTTATAATATTTTATTAAATTTATCTTCCTAAAATTATGATTATGATTATTATGCGACTTTAAAAATGCTCGGTACTTAAAAATTCAAATATAACTCTTTTGTATAATTAACGCTTGATCAATAAATTTATTTCTGTACGCACTCGCTTGCAAGCGCCCTTACAGGGTTCATGTACTATCCTACCTATAAGCTAGCTTTAAGACCTAACATTATATTTTGTACATGAATGCAAATAAATGAATAAATGAATAATGTACCTATCCTATTTATTATGTACTTACTTAATTGTTTTTTTTTTCTTTCAGTTATTTACTGCATATGGAAGGTTGTTAATGGAACTGAGCGAAGAAAAGGCGTTCCAAGTGTTGACGTTCCTTGTTAGAGACTGGCGGAACCCTTCGGAAATTCCATTTGGCTTCTCTGAACAATATTTGAATGAAACACTTCAGGTGATTATTTTTGGGTTATGAGATGAGTGGTAAACAAGCAGGCGGCCCACCTGATGGTAAGTGGTCACTGCCGCCAGCTGTAACAGGACAGCTCCAGCTGAACGACCACGTATTCATGAAGTAATAGGTACGTGACAGGTGATATATCTATTGCTATGCAGCGTGTCGACTTTTCACTGGTTAAGACTTTAACTATTGAAAAGCCGACGAAAATAGAGCGACGTTAGCGTTCTTGCAAGACAAGACCCGAAATGAGGAGATCCGCAAGAGAACTATATTAGCTTTTAAAATTCACAGGCTGCATCGCTCGCAGAACCGAAAAATGCAGCGTTCACTGGCGTGAACCGAAACGGAACGGAGCTATTGGATGCTAAAGGCAAGCAGCCGCTCAAAGTGGCGCTCCAGAGGGAGGCCTTTGTTCAGCAGTGGACTGTTCAGTTCAGGCTGACGGTGGAGACGACGTTTATTTTCATGATCATTTATCTTTATTTACGATGGCCTGTTCCGAATATAATACTTAAGATGACGGGTAGACCCAGATGAGCAGGTCGGAATTCGTTCAATGAAACATCTACTTTAACTCATAGACTAAAATATCAATTCAGTCTGTACTTCCGCGTGGCGCTTACTACAAAGGCAACACACGAAATGACTGATTTTGGAGGTTTTTAATTAATATCCATGTTATCATATGTATTTTTCAAAATTATTAATTCATCACATTATGTAAATGTTTATTGGGCATATACTATTATTTTTTGTTAAAACATATTCGATAGAAACTGCATAAAATAGGAACAACCAAATTTTTTGAGGTATGTTTGCAATTTTTTTCTGTAGATCTGAATTTATTTATCTTGTATTTGCGTTCATCACAAACGAGTTATTGAAACGAATTACATGATATATTAAATTCAAAGCTCCATATGCTCTAATTTCGTCAGGAAACTAGCCAAAAAACACCTTGTTTGACCTACCCGTCACCAGAGAAACGTTTAACCCCATCTTGTCCATACAAAAAGTGCCCGCGCTTTTCCACAGCTAAATGTTATTCTATTTTGATGATTTTTTTACGTTGTCTACCCAATAAAAGACTACGCTTGTACGTCATCCTTTTTTTTTACAATATATTCATATTTATAGCTAATTAGCTTCCTACACTTACACATTTTTGGCGTCAAAATTATAACAAAGAACATGCGAAACAATAAAATCAAAACGTATAGGCATAGATTATAATCTGTACAATCGATTGACATCAATCTCAAAGTTTTAGAGGGTGGAAACCGTTGGCACCCGAAACGCTATAATGTAGTTAATTCACTCATGGGCTCTATTGTCTCTATCATACGTTTGGAAAGCAGAGCGACGGCAATAACATTTTCAAATGCTCCTCTTAAAATACAAGGGGAACTTGAATTAGTATGTTATCCCGAAATGGGAGGACTGGGACCATGATACCTTACAAGTTGTGAGAGCCTTACTTGAAACTGGTTGTGTCAAAACCTCCAGTTAAAAAATAAATCCACTCGCAAAATTGCACGTGCGATCGCTACGAGAGTTAACAAGATGCTATAAATTCATTTCTAAACACAGGGCGTTAAACTCATTTATGTGCACTCGGTCAAGGACGAAGTTCAATCTAACCTGGACTAAGGCTATTTGCGAACGAAAACTTCACACGGCACTTCTTTAATGAAAAACTATTAATTTAGTAAAGTCGTAGAAGAAACATTATCTACTTTGGGGTGTAGATTTACCCCCTTTCGGGATAACATACCAATTCAAGGTCACCTTGTATACCGTTAAGTTTTCCTTTGTCATGATTTTGTCTGAATGTTACAGACTACTCCTGATATGCAGCAAGAGAACCGAGATCTTCGCGCCCACATTCGTGACAGCTTTACGTCGGTTTCCTGTTTCCTGATGCCACACCCGGGTTTGGAAATAGAAGACCCAAATTTTGATGGCAAAAATAGAGGTATTTACCGGTATTTACTACCTCTTGGACTCGCGCACGAAGGGTTCCATCCGTACCATCTATACATATAATAAAAATGTAGAGATAAAAAAATCTGTAAATGCAAGATATCGAAAAAAAATTACACAGGTTGACTTGAAATTTTTCGCTTATCACGTTAAGCCACTTTTTAGACATTTTGTCTGTTTGTTTGTTCGTTTGTTTGATTGTTTGTTTGTTTGTTTGTTTGTTTGTTTGTTTGTTACGGCACAACTCCGAAAATACTGAACGGATTTTCATGCGGTTTTCACTAATAAGCTTAGAAAAACCCGGTGCACAACATAGGATATATTAGATTTTAAATAATGTAATTTTTTTTTTTGGTGAAAATGATTAAGATTTCATTATGAAACGGAACGGGATTTTAACAAGATGGCCGCTTCAAGGCTTCAAGGTAAGTTTTTTTTTCTTATATTTTGGCCCACACATAGTGTAGGTATTTAGCCAGTGTCAAAAGGTATATTTTATTTTAGCTACTAATCATAGATGAGAGAAAAAAAATGTGCTCTGTGCTACTGACGGTAATTTTATCTCGGGTTTATCCGGATGCACAGATTAAAGAAACAAAACTCTGTTACTATTATGGCGCGGCTTCATATATGCCCGAACCTTCGCTGTTGAGTTGGCGCTCAAAAACATCTCTGTTGACTATCCTCGATGTTTTTGTAGCGCCCCAACCCGGACACACAGTCAATTTGTTTGCCTGCTGCGCGACCGACGTGGGCTAAATAAAATGGAGGAAGCAGTAGCGTTATATTGCATGTCGGCGAATAAATATGTTTTACTAACTGTGAAAATATTATATGCAATTACAAAAATAAATTTTAATAGTTTTAATTTATAATTCCTTATCAATATGAAGTAAAACCAATTTTTTTTATTTGTCTGTTTATCTGTCCTTTTGAATACGGATCACGGTTGTTATAGTGGCAACAGAAATATATCATCTGTGAAAAATTCAACTGTCTAACTATCACGATTCATGAGTACATCCTGGTGTCTGATGGACAGACAGACATACAGACGGACAGCGGAGGTTTGTAATAAGGATTTACCCTTTGAGTACGGAACCCCTCATCATTTTTATTTCATTCTGAACAATCCCCACTGCACTAAGCAATAAGGAAGTAATGTAATGCATGTTTGTATTTATAACATAAAAAACAAAAAACAGTAAATAACAATTGGCGCGCCTGCATTACCGGCAGTGTATCATGAGTGCATCACACTTTCCGGGCTACGGCGTAATACATCGCGCGATAACTTCGTCTGCGCTCGATGCAATGCAGATTAGAGAAAAACAATGTGTTCATTATGTAAGTACCTATACCCAAGGAAGTCATATGTATTGCATATAGATAAGTTTTTTCGTTAATCTGTGGTCCAAACTAAAAAAGAGGATAGGTATGAGAACCTTCTTAAATATGAGCACGACACAGAGAACAAGGAATTTCGAAAACTAAAAACTTCTTAGACTTTTTATTATAAGTTATAAGGCTTCACGCGATATCATATTTAGCCAATATTGAAACATAACTAAAATTATTATTCATGTTTTCGATTTAACGGGTTCTGGCGAGGGCAAAATTCTTTATTGGCGATCTGGTATTATGTAAAAGTTTTCAAAAATCTACTACGCGGTACCATTCGAAATAAGTATTTAAAATTGTATTGTATAGTACTTATAGCTTAACCTATAGTAGTAACATATTCAGTAATTTTTGCCTATAGGTTCTTCATTTATTGACCCTAGCTTTTGCTACGCATTGTAAAACCTTTTTTATTTTGGCATAAGACAAAATTTGTATTTAGCCAATGATAGGAAGTATTTTATGAAAATTGTTTAAAAGGGTAGGTACTTAGACTTTTTATAATTATTCATAAGGCTTCACGCGTTTATCATACTTAGCCAATATTGAAGCTTACATTTTTATTCAAGTTTTCGATTTATAGGGTTTTGGCGGGAGCAATGTTCTTTATTGGCGATCTGGTCAAATGTATTATTATTTACATAAACTTACTACACGTTACCGTTCTAATTAGGTAGATAAAATTATTTTTGTGCTACTGCTACATTCTTGATCGACCCCAAGGAAGTTTTAAGGTACCTGAGGGTCTAACAAAGATACCAATCACTAACGCTAACGCCTCACGCTAACTCCAAAATGTACTGAAATGACATTTTGGAAATCGCTTACTTTTCCACAGCTAATGTCATTTCAATACAGTTTTGGAGTTAGCGTTTGGCGTTAGCGTTAGTGGTTGGTATCTTAGCTAGACCCCCTGTAGTACTTATAGCTACTTAAGTTATAGACCCTTACCATTGCTACGCATTTTAAAACCTTTTTTATTTTACATTAAAGCAAGCCGGAGTGCGATATTTGTATTTAGCCAATGATACGAAATATTTTATGAAAAATGTTTATGGGTAGGTACTTAGATATAATAATATGTATTCATTATGGCAATTGTATCCTCGAATTAACAACAAAATGGCGCGTAACTTTCGTTTTTGACTGTTTTTTTTATTTGTTCTTCTTCTTCTTCTTGCATGTTGAAATAAGTTTTTAATAGTTAAAATATTTTAGATCTGTGGGCTTTTAAATACACCACGGGAGCAAAAATGATTGATTACTCAGTTACTTCAAGAAGGTTATAGTTATAGTAGGTAAGTAACTATCTTTGTAATGACGATTTTACCTACTTCCTCACTTTCATCACTAGGTAGGTACGTTGAAAGTGCAGTGGGAATGAGACAGCGTGGAAAATAGTGGACATAATAATAATAATTATACTGTCGATTCTTTAAGGAGTGGTGGTTTAGTATTAGTAATTCCTAATTAGTATTAAGAAAATTAATTATGTACGCATCGTACAGGTAAATGCATATCTCCAGCAATTTATAAACTTATTATGGACACTCATAGGTACTCAATTCGTATGGAGCCAAACTTAAGAATCATCGTGTGTGATTCTTCCATATTTTTCTAAACCGTACCTGACTGCTTAGGTAACTACTACCTAAACAAAATTTACTGAAACTTCTGTTAAAGACCTGTGGGGTGATTACGTAACTTTGACAGCAATGCAACAGGAGAAATTTCATTCCTAATATGAAAATTTTCATAGTAACTATGCACATAAACTGCGTATTGAAACTGTCAAATCCATACATTTTTGTGTTTCTATTGGTTGCAATCAAGTTACATAATCGCCTAGCTGAGTGAAGTGATGATGATTTCTTTTTGTTGTAATATGAAGAAATATTTAAAGAGATTTGAAGAGGTACTTATAAAATTGTAGTTTTTTGTTTGAAACTTCTTTTACTGTTATAAATCTATATTAGACTCAAAACATTTAAATTTAGGCAATGGCTTAAATAGCTTCCACTCACGGCTATGCTTGCGTTATACCTATACCTATGCTAATACAGGTTACTGTGCTCAGCTTCGAAAAGATTTAGTGGATTTTTTGTTTGGTACGAAATGCATTATCTATTATTAGATGATAACGTAAAAATAACATAACACAAGCGTGCGAAGCCGCGGGCAAAAGCTAGTTATCTATAAGAACGAGCAAAGGAATCACGTGTGTTGTATGGGAGCACTCTAGGGGAGTGTCTGATTATCACGAATCCTGAGATACAACCTGATGACAGACGGACAGACAGACAGACAGACAGATAGAGCCTTAGTAATAAATAGGACTAAGCTGCTATTTTGAGTTAGGTACTCAGTTTTAAGCAATAACATAATATCAAAACCTTACAAACCTTAACCAGTTATAAATTGTTTCAGATATCAGTGAAAAGTTTTTGAGATACGTAAAAGAACTGACTACACACTTCTTTGCACCGGAGAAATTGGTAGTTAAAAAAATAAACGGGCAAATAGTGAAAGCGAGGGATTTTTACACCTATCTCACTATGTATATGAGGATTTTCAATAGCGGCGAGGTTCCTGTTCCCACCACCATTATGGGGGTAGGTTATAATATTGAATCATATTTTCATATCACCACATCATCTGCCAGCACCGGTGACTTGTACCCAATCACAGGCCATTCGAGTGAATCACTCATTTTATTTTAACACGATGTGCTACGTCCAATTTCACGCGACTCATTTACCTCCGGTGCCTCTGCCACTCCACCGGAGTCGATATTAAACAAGTGCATCATCAAAGTAATATTACGTATTCCAATATTTAGTGCTACTATACAAATTTTTGTTATACCCCAGGCCGCAGTCGAGGCAGGTTTGCTAACGGCGTCTGATGCAGCGCGTCGGGTGTACGAAACCGGCATGGAAAGGGACTGTGGGAGCACACAGCCCAGTCTACCTGAGCAAGATCTGAGGACCTTGCACGACAGTAACGCTGCCAATGCTGTTGACGCCTTTAACAACAGAAGGCTACTGGGTACAAATGAACAGATTGCTATATGCCTTAGCAACCTTCAGGAGGTAACTATTAATATAAGAAGACTTAAAATACACCGTCAACAGAGTGAAAACATCTACACCCACATATTGGTTAAGTGTTCGTGTATGTGTGAGTTCGTTTAGGTACGTAGGTACCAGATACCAAAGCTTTGAAAATTAGGTATTGTGGCGCCAAGCAAGCAGTGTGCAAGCACTACTTGAAAGGCTCTGTAGAGTGTAGCTACTGAAATCACTATACTATAAAAATGAGAGGGACTAGGCTATGCTGATGTCTCAAGAGTGCATTACGTAGTGTCAATACAATTGATGGTGATGATAATGCCACTATCAAGAATATACACTATCATAATCATCACCCTGAATGTACTCTCAGTAGTTCCGTTACGGAACTACTCCCACGGAACTACTGGGAATAAACGCCTTAACTTACTATTAAAGTATTAGATAAAATAGATCTGACCCCCTATTACAAAAGAGCTAGCAGCACTGCTGACGCACTTCTGCCGCTCAACTGCTGTCAAAATTGAATGAAAATTAACAATTGAAACCTTGTTCTGTCTGACTTCTGTATAAGATTATACGGCAGCCTCGGTGGTGTGTTGGTTGAGCAGGTCGGCTCTTAACCCGGAGGCGGCGGGTTCGATTCCCGCAACAGGACAAGTATTTGTACACGGAAAAAAGCACAAATACTTGTTCTGTGTCTGGGTGCTATGGGACCAGGTTCCTCGTAGTTCCTGGGTCCCTAGATACAGTAAATACTAGTACGTGCTATGTATGTTATCGTTGGGCGTTATTTATTTATTATAATATATCAATAACAATAATTATTATTGTATAGTACTAGTGTATAGAGTTTAAATAAGTCTAATTCAGTCGATGTTCATTACACTTATCGCTTATCGCTAAGCTGGTGTATGTGTTGTGTTAGTTAGCACTCCGGTTTTATTTTAATTTCTCACCTAACCGCAGCGTGCGTCATACACCCACATCGAAGCATCGAAATACCCATAGAAGTGTAACACGAGGTCCGAAATGGCCAAACGCAAATGCAACCGCTGTGGGTGGGGCTTAATATTGCAACCGCGCATAGCGCCATTCGCATCGCGCCCGCCGCGCTGTGAAGTAGTCTTACTTATGGCTTTGCGAGAATTGCGAGTGAAGCAAAACTCTTTTTTTTTTTGGTTCGCTACGATATTGTTGTGGCAAAGATGCCGTCGTGTGTTGTCAAGTGGTGCCGGAGTCACTCTGATGCAAGAAAGGAAGGAGAAATCTCATTTCACCGGTAAGTAAGGAAAACTGTTTTATCCACAGCGGCGATGGCCGAAGTTATGCAACAGAATTAAAATTATTATTTTTAGGTTTCGTGTTTTAAGAACAAAAAATACAGGATGTTATTGAATTTATTGGCAAAAAAAAGTAAAAGTAACTTATTAAGTGTGTTTCGGACTCAGAGGGTTCCATACCATTATAAAAACGAGCAAAAAATCACGTTTAGTGTATGGGAGCCCCCTTAAATATTTATTTTATTCTGCTTTTTAGTATATGTTATTTTAGCGGCAACATAAATAGATCATCTGCGAAATTTTCTAAATTCTAACTATCACGGTTCATGAGATACAAGCCTGGCGAGTGGTGACAGACGGACAGCGGAGCCTTACCTTAGTAATAGGGTTTGCTTTACCCTTGAATTCGGAACCCTAAATAAGCAATAAAAACAACAAACAAATAAATGATGAATTAACATGTAACCGAATTTCACGCAAATCCATTTTGCAATGACGTAGTTGGTTGGTTGTTGGGTTAACACACCTACTCATTGAAATAATTATACCTAAACAAACAAACTACAGATGTATAAACATTCGTATTTATTATACTATTGGAATTCTAGGTATGTGGTGTGTAGTAATTTTTCCATTTTATATTATACACGTTTTCCTTACTCGTAGTTTTAATGCATAACACTATCCCAAATCACCAGTCATTGTGGTCATAGTTAGGGAGCTAGGTGTCGAAATTATTTGCGATTTCTTTATATGGCAGACATCATCTCATTCAACCATAATTATTATTACCTTTATTATTATTTAAAATTATTGTAGACTGTGATAATAGTGTTCACCCCAAATGCGACTTCGAAACTCTTATAGGTTTGTACCCTAGGCCTAGGTACAACTGATTTCTCGTGTTTGTACGTAAGTTTAGCTGCCTGTAAACGAAAATTTATGCAATAAACTAATCGAATATTGTATTAAATACTAACTGACTCACCTTGTTATTTCCTAACCCTTTTCATGGGAAGAGGTAAGTTGTCGAAGTTTTTCATTTTCCAGAATGAGACTGCCAAAGTTGGTAATTTAACGTAAAAATAACAGTTGAAATTCAAGAGGGCTCTTAGTTGACCGAACCAAATCGATTTGTGCTGATCTGAACTATCCGCATCCGTATCGGTGTTTCTAAACATGAAGAAATCTTATAGCAAAATTCCAGTTAGCTCCCTAACTATAAAGCCGATAGTAGCCGGGGCTGTGGTAGAGAGGGACGCAGCTACACATCTACATAGCTGTGTCCTTCTTATCGAGCGTCAAACGAAGTCACCGATCAGCTAATCAGGGAACGACCACTCTGCTCGCGGTATTGGTTACAGTAAAGTCTTATGTGGTTGACTTTGTAGGTTGAAATGCACCTAATCTTAAAGGAATAAGGTCGTTTTTACATTGGTATGTAGACGTAAGTAGATATAAATAAAAATAAATATAGTACAACGCTCGTTTGGTCACAAAACTGGGCGATCTTGCTTAGAGTTGTTTTTCTATGGGTATTTTATTTCGATGCATCGAAGTTATATGACGTGCATGCATATTGTAATGAAATAAATGTATAACGGCCAATAATCACACACATAAATCCTGGACACTAACTAGGATTCCCTGCATCTAAAGACCCAGGAACTACGAGGACCCACAATACTCAGAAACAGAACAAGTGTTTGCGCTTTTTTACCTGGAAACAAATACTTGTCCTGTCGCGGGAATCAAACTCGATGAATCCGGGTTATGAACCGATCTGGTCAACCACCAACCATCTCACAGAGGCGGTCTATTTTAATATTTTAACTATTATGTAAGAGTATCTTTCATTATCCGAACCGCTGAGGAGTGGAATGCACTTCCTACTTTCCGACAAGTTACAATCTGGGTCTCTTCAAATCAAGAGTGAATAGGTACCTCATGGGCAAACGTGCTCCAACATAGACCACATCATCACTTTCCATCAGGTGAGATGTTGTCAAACGTGAGCCCATTTCAGCATTAAAACAAACTCACGGTACCTATTTGATGCATGATTAAATGTTATGGTATCAGTTCTTTTAAAAGTATTGGGATCCTGCTTGCCTATTATTTTTGTTTAACGCCATTTATTTTTCATTCAGGAAATAAGAAATCGACTCAACCATTTTGATGAGCTAAATATTGCTAAAGTTCAGAGGGCAAGATTGGCAGCCAGGGAGTTGTACGATTCGAGAATTGGTCAAGTGAATGGCGAGCAGATGCTGTGCCTCCACCCACTTGACTTGGAGCAGATCCACCGCGAGGCGCTGCAGGCAGCCGTCGAGTTGTTCGACTCGAGAAGAAGACTTATTAGTAATGCTGAAGACCAAGACAGAACCCGTTTCATTGAGGTGGGTTGATCTTACTATTTCCTACTAATCTTGTATCTCGGTTTTATGATTCTATCAATATAAAAATGTTTGTATTTAGGCTTAGGTTTTTCTATGTTTTATGATGATGAGGAAACGGAACAGATTTATAAATTCGGTGATATAAGATATTTTTTTTACTTTTTCCAGGATTACGAGAGGCAGTACCTTCTGTTGGTCCGCACCAATGAGCAAAACAACAATGGAGCTGTATCAGAGATCTCTTCGGAATACTGGTTCACCATGTCAAATAGATGCAAGTGGGTATATTTTGTATTCATTATTTATTAGTTTGTTTTTGTACATTGTATGTTGTATCATCAATAATATGGGGTTGCGTTTAACCCTACTCCTGATGCGGTCGATGATGTAGCCCACTCACCTAAAAGATGGCAACCAAATCCTATTAAAACCTCAAGATATGGAAATTAAGAAACAGCTAAACTGACCAAAAAAATCTATAGGGTGAGCCCAGACTGCCCAGATGTAGGTAATAGACGCTGGGTAGACGAAATTTACTCACGAAATAGATAAACTCGAACTGCTTAGACTACTTAGTTTAACATTCTTAAGTGCTTTGTCTCTTCCCGAATATGATCAGAGAAAATGCAATTTTTGACAGAAACCAGGCTCGAGAATATCACAGGTAAAATCATTGTATAGACTGAATCTTTGAACTGAAGCTTAAGGTTTTCACTCACGCGGCGAAAGAACACCTTTTTTTTACGAAGAATCATCAGTTTACCATATTTCACAGCAATGATATACCGGTCTCAGACAACGAGATCCTGGCGCAACATATTCATGCCAAGGAAGAGGCCCTTAGGCGTTTCGCTAACAGGAGGAACCATCCCGATAACCATGGGGAAGACAACTTCAAATCAAACTTAATCCAGGTATATAAATATACGTGTAAGACTTCAATATCAAAATGCTTGAATATATACATCTAAACGTGAAATTTTTGCAGATAATAGAAAGTCATTTCAACCTACTGAGGACTGTCAACCAAAATAGGAACAGTAGTATATTGCGGGCGGGTGTTGACTCATACGATGAATACATGAGGTCGGCGTGGAACCCATCCAGGGTGTGCTTGCATCCTGAGGAATTGAAAAGTGAACACAAAAGGGGGATACGGCGTGCACTTGAGGTCTTCAACAGGATGGCAGGAAGGGCTGACACTGGGAACGATACGTTCAACACCAGTGATGAGAACGAAAACGCACTTGCTGAGGTATGAAAAACTACAAAGATATTAAATAGTTCTCAAAAAGTTTAGAAGAATGCAAAAGGGAGCTTAAGAATTACCTACACCATTTGCACTAAGTGAAAGATTGAGTAGACGAAGTGAAGTTTAAATAAAATATTTTTCACCTCAGCAGTCCGAAAAGGTGCCCTTTTTTATATTTTGGCTCCACACATAGTGTATTTAGCCAGTGTCAAGTATTATATTTTCATCGTGTTATAAAATATTTCGCGCAGTCATATCCTAGTCTAAGTCAGGTAGTCATAGTCCAGTCTAAGTCATGCTCCAGCAAAGTGGTGGCAACTTTACTAGAAGCTTCCATGGAGTTTTGGAAGCAACACGAAAAATCACGTTTCACCACATTATATCACTTGACCTCACTCATGCTCGTAATTCAGCACTTAATGCGTAAAACGCCACCAATTTTAAACATTAACACTGGAAAAAGCAAAAGTTTTGAAAAATAATACAATGCAACGACGTGAACTCTTCCGCGTTCCCGCCAAAACTCCAAGGTGCCTTTTGCTGCGAGAAAACAGTGTGCAAAATCGTATTTTGCTCACTGCGTGAGACTGTGATTTTTTATTATTATGACTTTGCGGTAAGCCAGCTTTAGGTTACATTTATATGGAGTTTTGAAGAAAACAAAATATTTTTTCTATTTTTTTTCTTAGTCATTTTTTTTAGCGGGAACGCGGAAAAGTTCACGTCGTTGCATTATATTATTTCTCAAAACTTGTGCTTTTTCCAGTGTTAATGTTTAAAATTGGTGGCGTTCTACTCATTAAGTGATGAAATACAAGCATGAGTGTGGACAAGTGATATAATGTGGTGAAACATGATTTTTTGTGTTGCCAAAATTCCATAGAAACTTCTAGTAAAGTTGCCACCACTTTACAAGGGCATGGTTTAGACTGGACTTTGACTACCTGACTCAGACTGGACTATGACTATGACTAAGACTTGACTTTACGTGAAATATTCTATAACGGTGAAAAATTACAATACTTGGCACTGGCTAAATACACTATGTGGGGAGCCAAAATCCAAGAAAAAAGAAGTTCCTACCTGTAATGTTGTTCTCACTGCTGAGGGGAAAAGTTGTGTGTGCTACTCGAGAGCAAAGTTTTTGCATCTCGTGCCTTTGAATCCGTTGCTTGCTCGGGATTCAACATTAGCAAAAAATCGACTTTGCTCTCTTGTTGCACAAATAACTATTGTTTTATTTACAGATTATTCTTCCACGTTTTAATAGACTGAAAGTAGACAATGACTTCGCCAACGAGACCGCTTTAGCGGCCGCTTACGACAAGTACATATTGCACATGGAGGAGCGCTGCGCCTTCTCCCTCCACTGGCTTACGGGCATTTCCTACCTTTGGAATGCATCCAGCAGACATGACTATTATCTAGAGGGCAGAGACAAAGCTCACCAGGAGTTTTACAGGAGGCGTCGTGAACAGAACGATCTTCCAGGCGACACATTCTTAGAGAAACTTGAAAGGGTAAACCAACAATTACTTTTACTTTCCGGATTCCCGTGAGTTTGTCAAACTCGTCTCAACTTAACACACCAAATTCTTTAATAGTATAATATTTTTTTCAATATTTTCAGGACATGCTCCATGCTAGGCACACCACATTTGCCCCAACGGACATGGAACATTGGCCCACATACGAAACCGACTTAATACTTGGATAGAAAAGCAAGAGTACCTGACAAACATGGACCTCTCAATTCAACCATTTTTCATCTGACTTTCATGCCCCCCCCCCCCCCCCCCCCATTTGTGAACTGATTTTCATTTGTATTTATTTATTATAATAATAATAAGAACGGTTCATGATTCTCTTTGTGGTCTATCGAGGATATGTCTAGGGAACTCCCTTATGACCTTATGGGAGTGAGGATGAAAGTAGGCGGTGCCTACCAATACGAAATAAAACCGCATTTCTCAGTGGATAATAAAGTATAATAATAATAAATAATATAGAAAATTAAATACAATTATAATAAAATAAAATATAATAATAACGCCCAACAATCCCATAGATCCTGAACCATAACTAGCATTGCCTGCATCTAGGGACCCTGGTACTACCCAGACTCAGCAAGTATTTGCACTTCTTTTCCTGTGCACAAATACTTGTCCTGTCACAGAAATCGAACCACCACCTCTGGAATTTGAGCCGATCTGCACAACCACTACACCACAGAGGATAACTACTTAAGTACTTATAAGTATTGGAGTCGTATTAACCCGACCCCATTTTATTATTATTAAAAACTTAATAATCTATTCTATTATATAATAATATTATTTTAGTAAGGTGCAATTTTTCAATAATCAGATAAAAGCTATTCATTGGATAAAACATAAAACTAAACACAGCGAAAAGAAATGTGAACTTTTTACACTGTTCTGAATAATGAGCAAAATACACGATCGGGACCAACCACCGACCAAGGTCACATTTGTCTCACCTTGGTCGGATTTCACACCAACCCGACCAAGTTGAGATAAATGTAACCTTGGTCGGTGGTTGGTCCCGATCGTGTATTTTAGACTTAAGTAATGTTTTTTGGTTTTTGTCGGTTTATAGTTTATCAGTCGGATAGCCTTTATCCAGTCATTGAAAAATCAGCCCTAAGGTAACTATAACTAAGTGCCTATTTACCTAGATAAGAACTTGCTTATGATTGTAATTCAGATTATTTGAACTAATTTACTTACTTACAGAATTTTAAAAATAATATTACTTATGTATAATTGTTAATATTGTATTGTAAACAAGAAAATTTTTAAATTAAAAGAAATTTATTTTATCTTATATTATTTTATTTATTTGTATGTAAAGTTCACAGCTTAGCAATAAGGTACTATCACCCAGTTACAGAAACAACCATTAACTTTTAAAGTCGACTTTAAATCGTAATCTTCCATTAAACTGTTGTTTTCCCTACAGTTTAAGGACTCAATTATCGTTAATGCCAAAATTAAGATTAATGATCGTTTCTGCAACTTAACACACAGTTGCAAGGACTAACTTGTGACGTTACTGTGTTTGACTTATCTCTTTCTATTCCTATTTTTAAAATGCTTGTAACTTTGTTATTTTATGAGATATTTTATTTTTGTTTTCACGACTTTATTTTGTGAGGAATATTCAATAACAAAATAGTAGTCATCATGCCTAATAGGCATGCTATAACAATGACAACGTAAAACCCCCATTTTAACGCCATCTATCGGGTCATTATAAAATTACAGCTTTTTTTTTTTTAATAAAACGCTTCTTTAATATTGACAAAAATATATTCAAATTTTAGATAAATTTTATGATTCAAATGTACGATTTAGCTCAGTAACAGTTTTATTATAATAGAAGATAGATAGATTAAATAGTATGCTACACTTTTCTTGGTATGGTATGAAACCATAAATGAAAACGCTAAAAACAGATATGCAAAGCATTTTAGACTCAAAGCGAATACGATACGATTGCAATTACTTAAAATAAATACTTACTTCCTTAAGTTTTGATGTGACCCAGCGGAAACACACGCTCATATTTTTCTGTTACATTCTAACTCGTGACCCAGGTGACTAGGCGCAGTGTTGTAACAGGGACAACTACTCAATTCTTATATTTTCTATTATAATACTTTATTAGACTTCTCATATTCAAGGTTAAGATACTAGGTATATTGAAGAATATTATCAAACCAAGGTAAATTAGCATACCATTTAAAAATTTTAGGTACGATCGTTATTTACACAAGCGGCTTGGCTTAGGGACAGACTGAATTTATATGAAATTGAATTTTGGTCTGCTGGACCACGATTTTTTTTTATTAAATTTATCTTATAATTTAAATGTATAATAGCATAGTTTCTATTAATGCAGATCTAAACCTTAAAACCACGCTTAAAATCGTTATTTTGTAAAATATGTAAAATTTTATGATAAAACAAACCTCAAGGACAAGGTTTTACATAAAAAAGTTAATCCACCCATTTGAAGAAGATGGCGTTACCATCGCCGTATTTCATTTCTGACACCCAGTTGCAGAAACGATCATTAATCTTAATGGCTGCATTAACGATAATGGAGTCCTTAAGCTGTAGGGAGGACAACAGTTTAATGGAAGATTAAGGTTTAAAGTCAACTGCCTGTCGAACCTGCAAGATGTGGAATGATCTTCCACCTGAGGTTATTCCGTATAACTACAGTATGGGGAGCTTCAAGAAAAGTGTTAAAAGAGTCCTTTCTAAGGGGTAGGCAACGCACCGGCAATGCCTTTGGTGTTGCAGATGTCCATAGGCGGCGGTGACCACTTACCATCAGGTGGGCCGCCTGCTTGTTTGCACTCATTACATAAAAAGAAAAAAAAACTTTAAAAGTTAACGATCTTTTCTGCAACTAGGTGTAAGTATAGGTTACCCTACGCATGTTTATTAAGACTTATCTAATCCATATCTATAGCGATTTTGCTATCTTTGCACACTTAGACTTGAAGAACCATAAAGATACAGCATTCAGAACATTATTTCAAAAAAGGATAGGTAAGTCATGGTGATATGATTTTGCATTTTGCAGAAACATTGTCATGATTATGTTTATGACCAATATGACCATGTACAAAATTCGAGATAAGATTGTCAAATCCATAGAGAAATTACGCTTAAATTTGCATAATGAGGATGCAATGAGCTATCGATCATTTAGGCAAGGTTATCGTCACGCTAGAAAGCACAGGCTCTTTTACTGTGCCATCGTGTCGTGATGCACCTAGTTTATTTTTATGTTTCACACTGCCCAAGTAACGGCTCTACCTGTCATGTTTTATCTTGTGTAATGGTTACATGTATCCCAATCGTATCAAAAAATATACAATTGTTCGTTTTTGTGTTCCTTCTTATGGATTCTATTTCTTCAGAGTGACAACTCTATGAGTATTTTTAGTCTGAGTTTGTACCGGACCCGTGTAAATTTGTATCGTAATATGCAACGTACATACATACTTATCTCTATAGGTATAATGTTGGAAGATATACCTACTGTATTCAATTGTGATGCATACTCGATCGAAAGTAACTGAAGTGAAGTGATAATTGTTTCTTATTCAATATAAACTCGATGAGTTTATTTGATAACGATATTTTTATCTGTGGAATTGGTAAGCAATTCAAGTTTTTATTGTTGAATATGTATAAACTTTAATATGTGGATAACGTTGTGGGCTACGTTATTGCATGGGGTCCCATCCGGTACAAACGAAAAATAGCCCGAACTTGAAAAAAATGTAGTAATCGTGTCTAGAGAGTTACTAGTTAGTAAGTATCCAGTGTATTCATTTGGCCCAATACTTCGCCAACACACAATAAATGTCGCTTGATAATCTTGCGTTATGCAGAAATAAAATAATTCGTAAAATAGCCCGCGTTATTCCGTTGTATGGGATGAGGCATCTGTACTGTAGGTATTATATTATCTGGGGTTATTGATAACACTTTGTCTAAGTTTTTATTTTTCTGTGTAATCTGTATAATGTAGTTGTTTGTTGTTCCTTAATAAATTTTTTTTATGGGAATGAATGACGTGACGAGCTGGTCCTTTACCTGATGTTAAGCAATACGGCCGCCCATAACAGTTGCAGTGTCACTCGGAACTTTAAAATAATAAAGTTTCGCGTGACACTGCACTGCGCACGTCATCCTGAGACATCACACAGTCTAGTAATCAGATTACTACACTGTGTAATCAGGTCATAAAGTCTCATTTGCCCAGTAATTTTACTAGCTACAATGCCCTTCAAACCGGAACACAGTAGTGCTTACACACTACTGCTTGGCGGCAGAATAACTGGCAAAGCGGTGGTACCTACCTAGACGAACTTTGCAGAAAAGCCCTACCACCTAGTAAATAAAATAAAATAAAAATAATTCTATTAATATTATATCCGCGTTCAACTGGTATACAATAGAAATACATACAACTTCCTTGTATACAATACAACAAAAGTAGGTACCTAGTACCCATAGTGCGTGCATGTACTGAAATTAGATTTGTTCAACACACCAGAGTAACGGTAAAATTCTATGCCAATGCAAAATTTTTTTTTTCAAAATTTAATGATTTATCTTTACTCTGATGTGATCCGCGAGTCTTATCTACGTTATAACCATAATATGATGTAAGCATAATAATTTTATATTGTGAATAGCGTAATTTCTATAAGGTAAATACCACTTCTCCAAAAAAGGCAACCGCAAAACTAATGTATACGTACCTAATAGTAGACGTACCTACATGAATATTAGAACATGTAGTGAAAAACTATAAGTAACAATCATGCAAGGTCCCTCCAAATACAACTAAAATTTTCATCATCGTAAGGTACCTAACCTACCGTCGCTCAGGAGCAATTTACCAGATTCGCTACTCACCAGATTCTCAACTCAACAGATCAGCAACTAACCAGTACTTAGGCCTAGCACGAATATTTACGCGCGCGTAAGTGTAACGTTAACGTAAGGCAGTATGAAATACAAAAACAAACTAAGCCGTTAAAAGTAAAACAGCTTCAAAAATAAAAACAGTTGTATCCCAATGGCACAGATAATATAATACCTACAGTACTAATGGTATAGCTATTAGCCGGTGCGGCCATAAACTCTCTCTAACTTTTCTAGTTTCTCTTATGTTTATTTTATAGGTGTCTTTTTTGGTTTGCAATGTGGTTAGGTATATAATAATTGTCTGTTATTTTTTTGCATGCTGTGTTTCCTTTTAACAGACAATGCATTTAGCAAATATGTATGTTTAGAGTTTGTAATACTTGAAACAATGTAATTGTCAATAGGAAGCCTAAATAAATAAATAAAGCTTTTTCTTCGGAAGATTATCAACAATGGCAGACTGGGGCAGGCAAGTGGTGCACATAGGTGACCAAACGTATCAGCTTGACGATGGGGAACTCAGAAACATACTGCTGGGAGATGAGATAAAGGATTTACCCGTGGTGGTGGTGAGCGTGGCAGGAGCCTATCGTGGCGGCAAGTCCTTCCTGCTTAACTTCTTCCTGAGATACCTAACGGCTCCGGTAAGTAGAACAAAAGGCCTAGCAGGATGCCCTAGCCAAGGAAGGCGTAGCTATTTGCGCGCGCGTAAGTGTAACGTTAACGTAAGGCAGTTTTGTGGCATTTGATCAGCGCCCCATACAACTGCCTTACGTTAACTTTACACTTACGCGCGCGCAAATATTCGTGCTAGGCCTACTGTAAATGCTGTCAGCCAGTATCTTATTGTGTAGAAACTAAGTATTCACGCACTTCATTTTGAAAATAATATGCTAATGTTATTATAGTGGAATGGTTTTAAAATTGTGAACCGTGTAGGTATATTTATAAAGGTAAGTAAAATGTTCCATTTGCAGAAATGTTTAAGATTCAATTAATAAGATCTTTGATTTCTCTCAAAACCTATTATACAGCGAACTTGGTAATTGTAAATTGGTAAGTATTAATGATTTATATCACAAGAAAGGAAATATTTAAAAACCGTGTTTTTCTATTCTTTCTTCTATTCCTATATATGTGAAAGTACCTACCTACCCATCCCACGAATTTAACTTGGAAGTCGTTTTCATTTTCACACAACTTGATAGGGTTATAGGGCACCTAATTACTCCTTTCTGTAGGTATTTATTGAGTAGCTAGTACACAGCACAGGAAGCATTTAGGAGGTAGGTATTGAAACCTTTAGGACACAAGTTTCATAGACCTCCTATAAAGGATTTTGGAATTAGAAAATTCTCAATATTTTACAGTTGACAAGTCAGTTGGATGGCTCCTGGATAGGCGGTGACCACGACCCGCTCGCTGGGTTCAGCTGGCGCGGTGGCTCCCAGAGGAACACGACTGGTATTGTCATGTGGTCGCAGCCCATCATCACCACCCTTGCCTCAGGAGAAAATGTATGTATATCAGACATGGAACGGGAGGGCGCTGTCAAGAAGAGCTAAAATGATAGCTCGCAGGTTTGCATGATGTACAGTACAAGTCAAAATTACAATTTTTAGAGCATACTGCACATCGCTCTATGTGCAGCCTACAGTAGGCCTAGCACGAATCTTTACGCGAAAGTAAGTATAACGTTAACGTAAGTTAGGTTTATGGGCCGCTGATAAAATGCCATACAACTGACTTACGTTAACGTTACACTTACTTTCGCGTAAAGATTCGTGCTAGGCATACAGATCAGTCGGTGACCTGTAGGCTCTTTTTATGTAGTCAGCCTATGGGTCTCACGTCACACGTCTCTAGTCTCTCAGTAGCCCTCCACGTTTAGTACAATAACACGTATAGGGTGGTCTTGAGGCTGCCGCGCTTCTGACGGAACCGCGCACCATGTGCTTTCACGCGAGTATGCGAAAGCAAGCTTCTCTGGTGCGCAGAGTACGTTTCAGCTCCAACAACTAGGACGATTTGGTAATGCTCGAAGTCCCATACAGTCCTAAAATGATCGTGGGGAGGTGGGACTGCCCCTATACCTATAAATACGGCATTGCTGCGACAGACATGTCGTTGCAATGCCGGTTGGTTATTTGATTTTTCTTTTTATTTTTTTGTGTAATTTTGTAATTTAATTTGTATTATATCTTAAACCTAAACCTATTATGGGTGTAATTTGCCTGAAATAAATGTATTTTATTTTATTCCGAGTGCTTACAACCCTTAAGACACTCCGTGGTGTCACGTTATTTTTAGAGGGAACCTGCGTAAATTGCAGGCCATAACTGTTGTCGTTTTTGTTTGCTCATTGGGCTATCTTCACTTCGCAGGCCGCAGTAATCCTGATGGACACCCAGGGTACCTTCGACAGTTTCAGCACGCTCCGTGACTGCTCCACTATATTCGCGCTGTCGACGTTGCTATCGTCAGTTCAGATTTACAACATCCCACAAAACATTAGGGAGGACGATCTCCAAAGTCTTCAGGTAACCTTTAATAAGGACAATGCAAAAGAGGCAAACTTTTTTCTTTTTAGATTTGTGAATCAGTTTGCAAGTTTTGTTTTACTCGTCGCTATATTTGGGCTTTTTTATTTTAATTTCTATTATTAGCTGCAGTCTTGCGTACCCTACTTACTTATCTATCTGTTATTTCTATTTTTCAGTTATTTACTGAATATGGGAAGCTGTTAAAAGACGAAAGCGGGAAAGCGTATCAAGAATTGATGTTCCTGGTGAGAGACTGGCAAAACCCTGCCGAACGGCCGTTTGGCTCTACCGGTGGAAATATGTACTTGGAAGAAAAATTTAACGTGGTAGTACCGTTTTAAACCAATTAAATAGGTAATAATAGAGAAGAAATTACGTACCAATCAGTATCGTTATAATCAGCCTGAATACTTCCACTGCTGAACATAAGGTTCTACATAGAGAGGACATCGTATACCGCGTCATCACTTTCCATCAGGAGCGACCGAGCTCAAAGTTAAAATAATTCAACACCTAGTTGCTTTTCCGCGAACTTGTATTTTCCAAGTGGATAGCTAGCCCTATACAAGGTGACCTTGAATTGGTATGTTATCCCGTAATGGGGGGTCTGGGACCATGATAGCTAACAAGTTGTGAGAGCCTTACTTGAAACTGGGTGTTTCAAAACCTCCATGGTAAAAAATAAATCCATTCGTAAAGTTGCACGTGCGATCACTATGAGAGTCAACAAGATACTATAAATTCATTTCTATATATACAGGTCGTTAAACTCACTTATGTGCACTCGGTCAAGGACGAAGTTCAACCACCCAGCTGCACTAAGGCTATTTTCGAACGTAAATTTTACATGGCATTTCTTCAATGAAAAACTATTAATTTAGTAAAGTCGTAGAAGAAACATTGTCTACCTTGGGGTGTAGATTTACTCCCTTCCAGGATAACATACTAATTCAAGGTCACCTTGTATATCTACAATTCTACACGCCCACCACGTTTGGCTAACCCTCTGCCAAGCACCCTGTATAACATTTGAAGTTCATTTTCATTGATGGTAGTGTTCTTACTACTTACCTAAGTACCGTGAGTACGTATGAAGTAAGTAATGATAAAATATTTAGGCCATAGGTAAAAATCTATCTATTTTGCAGATTGATCAGAATATGCCTCAAGAGGTGCAAGATCTCCGCGAGCAAATTCTGGACTGTTTCACATCTGTTTCCTGTTTTCTGCTTCCACACCCGGGATTTGCCATCATGTCACCTGAGTTTGATGGCAAAAATGTTGGTAAGTACTTATTATAAATGTTGTAGTTTAGCCCGATTATATGCTTTACAGTAGACCTCGCGAGCATCCGTAATTCCGGACATATGAAAACCAATTTTACGAGTTGAACAAGTAAGTGATAACGTTAACGTAATGCAGTTGTATGTAGCGCTGTTCAAATGCCATACAACTGACTTACGTTAACGTTACACTTACTTCCGCGTCAAGATTCGTGCTAGGCCTATACTTCAATCTTCGCTCGCTCCATCTCTCCATATTATAATAAATGTGTAATTCTGGGGCACAGAACTCCATGGAACAAAGTCTTTATTCCATGAGAACACATTATTATGTCAAATCGAATTTATCCCATAGGTTCTATGGTTTCGAAAATATCGTTTGCACGATGCAGATCAAGCATTGTGATTAGCTCCTTGCGCCAATTCTATGTCCACCAGTAGACATAAATAGGCTGATGATAAACTAACAATTAACTAAGTACAGTTTTTAGGATTGTCTTATTCCTGTCCATACAAAGGTAGCCTGGAAGAAATCGCTTTATGCGATAAGGCCGTTGTTCTACCATTCTTTATGTTGTATCATGTGTATTTTTGTTTTTTTTTGTGTTCAATAAAGTATTTTAAAGTATTTTGTATTGTATTGTATTGTATTGTATTGTATTGTATTGTATTGTATTGTATTGTATTGTATTGTATTGTATTGTATTGTATTGTATTGTATTGTATTGTATTGTATTGTATTGTATTGTATTGTATTGTATTGTATTGTATTGTATTGTATTGTATTGTATTGTATTGTATTGTATTGTATTGTATTGTATTGTATTGTATTGTATTGTATTGTATTGTATTGTATTGTATTGTATTGTATTGTATTGTATTGTATTGTATTGTATTGTATTGTATTGTATTGTATTGTATTGTATTGTATTGTATTGTATTGTATTGTATTGTATTGTATTGTATTGTATTGTATTGTATTGTATTGTATTGTATTGTATTGTATTGTATTGTATTGTATTGTATTGTATTGTATTGTATTGTATTGTATTGTATTGTATTGTATTGTATTGTATTGTATTGTATTGTATTGTATTGTATTGTATTGTATTGTATTGTATTGTATTGTATTGTATTGTATTGTATTGTATTGTATTGTATTGTATTGTATTGTATTGTATTGTATTGTATTGTATTGTATTGTATTGTATTGTATTGTATTGTATTGTATTGTATTGTATTGTATTGTATTGTATTGTATTGTATTGTATTGTATTGTATTGTATTGTATTGTATTGTATTGTATTGTATTGTATTGTATTGTATTGTATTGTATTGTATTGTATTGTATTGTATTGTATTGTATTGTATTGTATTGTATTGTATTGTATTGTATTGTATTGTATTGTATTGTATTGTATTGTATTGTATTGTATTGTATTGTATTGTATTGTATTGTATTGTATTGTATTGTATTGTATTGTATTGTATTGTATTGTATTGTATTGTATTGTATTGTATTGTATTGTATTGTATTGTATTGTATTGTATTGTATTGTATTGTATTGTATTGTATTGTATTGTATTGTATTGTATTGTATTGTATTGTATTGTATTGTATTGTATTGTATTGTATTGTATTGTATTGTATTGTATTGTATTGTATTGTATTGTATTGTATTGTATTGTATTGTATTGTATTGTATTGTATTGTATTGTATTGTATTGTATTGTATTGTATTGTATTGTATTGTATTGTATTGTATTGTATTGTATTGTATTGTATTGTATTGTATTGTATTGTATTGTATTGTATTGTATTGTATTGTATTGTATTGTATTGTATTGTATTGTATTGTATTGTATTGTATTGTATTGTATTGTATTGTATTGTATTGTATTGTATTGTATTGTATTGTATTGTATTGTATTGTATTGTATTGTATTGTATTGTATTGTATTGTATTGTATTGTATTGTATTGTATTGTATTGTATTGTATTGTATTGTATTGTATTGTATTGTATTGTATTGTATTGTATTGTATTGTATTGTATTGTATTGTATTGTATTGTATTGTATTGTATTGTATTGTATTGTATTGTATTGTATTGTATTGTATTGTATTGTATTGTATTGTATTGTATTGTATTGTATTGTATTGTATTGTATTGTATTGTATTGTATTGTATTGTATTGTATTGTATTGTATTGTATTGTATTGTATTGTATTGTATTGTATTGTATTGTATTGTATTGTATTGTATTGTATTGTATTGTATTGTATTGTATTGTATTGTATTGTATTGTATTGTATTGTATTGTATTGTATTGTATTGTATTGTATTGTATTGTATTGTATTGTATTGTATTGTATTGTATTGTATTGTATTGTATTGTATTGTATTGTATTGTATTGTATTGTATTGTATTGTATTGTATTGTATTGTATTGTATTGTATTGTATTGTATTGTATTGTATTGTATTGTATTGTATTGTATTGTATTGTATTGTATTGTATTGTATTGTATTGTATTGTATTGTATTGTATTGTATTGTATTGTATTGTATTGTATTGTATTGTATTGTATTGTATTGTATTGTATTGTATTGTATTGTATTGTATTGTATTGTATTGTATTGTATTGTATTGTATTGTATTGTATTGTATTGTATTGTATTGTATTGTATTGTATTGTATTGTATTGTATTGTATTGTATTGTATTGTATTGTATTGTATTGTATTGTATTGTATTGTATTGTATTGTATTGTATTGTATTGTATTGTATTGTATTGTATTGTATTGTATTGTATTGTATTGTATTGTATTGTATTGTATTGTATTGTATTGTATTGTATTGTATTGTATTGTATTGTATTGTATTGTATTGTATTGTATTGTATTGTATTGTATTGTATTGTATTGTATTGTATTGTATTGTATTGTATTGTATTGTATTGTATTGTATTGTATTGTATTGTATTGTATTGTATTGTATTGTATTGTATTGTATTGTATTGTATTGTATTGTATTGTATTGTATTGTATTGTATTGTATTGTATTGTATTGTATTGTATTGTATTGTATTGTATTGTATTGTATTGTATTGTATTGTATTGTATTGTATTGTATTGTATTGTATTGTATTGTATTGTATTGTATTGTATTGTATTGTATTGTATTGTATTGTATTGTATTGTATTGTATTGTATTGTATTGTATTGTATTGTATTGTATTGTATTGTATTGTATTGTATTGTATTGTATTGTATTGTATTGTATTGTATTGTATTGTATTGTATTGTATTGTATTGTATTGTATTGTATTGTATTGTATTGTATTGTATTGTATTGTATTGTATTGTATTGTATTGTATTGTATTGTATTGTATTGTATTGTATTGTATTGTATTGTATTGTATTGTATTGTATTGTATTGTATTGTATTGTATTGTATTGTATTGTATTGTATTGTATTGTATTGTATTGTATTGTATTGTATTGTATTGTATTGTATTGTATTGTATTGTATTGTATTGTATTGTATTGTATTGTATTGTATTGTATTGTATTGTATTGTATTGTATTGTATTGTATTGTATTGTATTGTATTGTATTGTATTGTATTGTATTGTATTGTATTGTATTGTATTGTATTGTATTGTATTGTATTGTATTGTATTGTATTGTATTGTATTGTATTGTATTGTATTGTATTGTATTGTATTGTATTGTATTGTATTGTATTGTATTGTATTGTATTGTATTGTATTGTATTGTATTGTATTGTATTGTATTGTATTGTATTGTATTGTATTGTATTGTATTGTATTGTATTGTATTGTATTGTATTGTATTGTATTGTATTGTATTGTATTGTATTGTATTGTATTGTATTGTATTGTATTGTATTGTATTGTATTGTATTGTATTGTATTGTATTGTATTGTATTGTATTGTATTGTATTGTATTGTATTGTATTGTATTGTATTGTATTGTATTGTATTGTATTGTATTGTATTGTATTGTATTGTATTGTATTGTATTGTATTGTATTGTATTGTATTGTATTGTATTGTATTGTATTGTATTGTATTGTATTGTATTGTATTGTATTGTATTGTATTGTATTGTATTGTATTGTATTGTATTGTATTGTATTGTATTGTATTGTATTGTATTGTATTGTATTGTATTGTATTGTATTGTATTGTATTGTATTGTATTGTATTGTATTGTATTGTATTGTATTGTATTGTATTGTATTGTATTGTATTGTATTGTATTGTATTGTATTGTATTGTATTGTATTGTATTGTATTGTATTGTATTGTATTGTATTGTATTGTATTGTATTGTATTGTATTGTATTGTATTGTATTGTATTGTATTGTATTGTATTGTATTGTATTGTATTGTATTGTATTGTATTGTATTGTATTGTATTGTATTGTATTGTATTGTATTGTATTGTATTGTATTGTATTGTATTGTATTGTATTGTATTGTATTGTATTGTATTGTATTGTATTGTATTGTATTGTATTGTATTGTATTGTATTGTATTGTATTGTATTGTATTGTATTGTATTGTATTGTATTGTATTGTATTGTATTGTATTGTATTGTATTGTATTGTATTGTATTGTATTGTATTGTATTGTATTGTATTGTATTGTATTGTATTGTATTGTATTGTATTGTATTGTATTGTATTGTATTGTATTGTATTGTATTGTATTGTATTGTATTGTATTGTATTGTATTGTATTGTATTGTATTGTATTGTATTGTATTGTATTGTATTGTATTGTATTGTATTGTATTGTATTGTATTGTATTGTATTGTATTGTATTGTATTGTATTGTATTGTATTGTATTGTATTGTATTGTATTGTATTGTATTGTATTGTATTGTATTGTATTGTATTGTATTGTATTGTATTGTATTGTATTGTATTGTATTGTATTGTATTGTATTGTATTGTATTGTATTGTATTGTATTGTATTGTATTGTATTGTATTGTATTGTATTGTATTGTATTGTATTGTATTGTATTGTATTGTATTGTATTGTATTGTATTGTATTGTATTGTATTGTATTGTATTGTATTGTATTGTATTGTATTGTATTGTATTGTATTGTATTGTATTGTATTGTATTGTATTGTATTGTATTGTATTGTATTGTATTGTATTGTATTGTATTGTATTGTATTGTATTGTATTGTATTGTATTGTATTGTATTGTATTGTATTGTATTGTATTGTATTGTATTGTATTGTATTGTATTGTATTGTATTGTATTGTATTGTATTGTATTGTATTGTATTGTATTGTATTGTATTGTATTGTATTGTATTGTATTGTATTGTATTGTATTGTATTGTATTGTATTGTATTGTATTGTATTGTATTGTATTGTATTGTATTGTATTGTATTGTATTGTATTGTATTGTATTGTATTGTATTGTATTGTATTGTATTGTATTGTATTGTATTGTATTGTATTGTATTGTATTGTATTGTATTGTATTGTATTGTATTGTATTGTATTGTATTGTATTGTATTGTATTGTATTGTATTGTATTGTATTGTATTGTATTGTATTGTATTGTATTGTATTGTATTGTATTGTATTGTATTGTATTGTATTGTATTGTATTGTATTGTATTGTATTGTATTGTATTGTATTGTATTGTATTGTATTGTATTGTATTGTATTGTATTGTATTGTATTGTATTGTATTGTATTGTATTGTATTGTATTGTATTGTATTGTATTGTATTGTATTGTATTGTATTGTATTGTATTGTATTGTATTGTATTGTATTGTATTGTATTGTATTGTATTGTATTGTATTGTATTGTATTGTATTGTATTGTATTGTATTGTATTGTATTGTATTGTATTGTATTGTATTGTATTGTATTGTATTGTATTGTATTGTATTGTATTGTATTGTATTGTATTGTATTGTATTGTATTGTATTGTATTGTATTGTATTGTATTGTATTGTATTGTATTGTATTGTATTGTATTGTATTGTATTGTATTGTATTGTATTGTATTGTATTGTATTGTATTGTATTGTATTGTATTGTATTGTATTGTATTGTATTGTATTGTATTGTATTGTATTGTATTGTATTGTATTGTATTGTATTGTATTGTATTGTATTGTATTGTATTGTATTGTATTGTATTGTATTGTATTGTATTGTATTGTATTGTATTGTATTGTATTGTATTGTATTGTATTGTATTGTATTGTATTGTATTGTATTGTATTGTATTGTATTGTATTGTATTGTATTGTATTGTATTGTATTGTATTGTATTGTATTGTACAGTTTGATGGTTTACAGATATCAACCCTGACTTCTTGATGCACGTGCAACAACTGACGACACATGTCTTTGGACCGGGGAGATTGATGTCCAAAGAGATTAGCGGCCAAAAAGTGAAAGCGAGCGATCTATACAACTACTTCACGACATATATGACCATTTTTAATAGCGATCAGATTCCAACTCCTATCAGCGTTATGACGGTAATATTTAATTGACCGAGCGAACGAAGTGAGCGAAAGTCTCTGCTTCAAATTGCCAAAATTTGCGCGCGCGTAAATATTCGTGCTAGGCCTACTGGTCACAGTTTTTAACGAATCTTGATGAAACTTGGTATACATGTTTTACAGGGATTTTTTCCGTCATCGGGGATTTTTGATTGGTGGAGTAGTTTCCCAAAAAAAGGGGGAAGTTTGCAGCAGTGCCATTTACCAGCCAATTTTGATAATATTTAGCAGCATTGGGTACTCAATTCTAAGCATGTATTTCAAATATGAGAAGAATTGCAATAAATGATTGAGTATTGAGTATTGAATTGATCAAGAGGTTGTCGAGATATAAGGCCGTGAGTTCAGTTCGGGGCGTACTAAGTACAACATGGTGCGTGGTTGCAAAATCTTTGGTGCTCGCGAGGTCTACAATTCTCAGAACTACTAGAGGGCTATACGTATATCGTCTATCTTCCTCACTCATTCACAGACGTTCCGGAGTTCCGTAACTAGTATTACTTTTAATTCTTACCCATTACCACATCCACTTGTTCTTCTTTATGATGACTCATGACGTGACGTGGTGAGCTAGTCATTTGCCCGATGTTAAGCGATACGGCCACCCATAACAATTGTAGTGCCACTCGAATCTCTAAAATATAGAGTATAACGCGATATTTGTAAGTAAAGATGGTCTTCTTCAGATATTGTTGACCAAACGAACAAAGCGCGCGAAAGTCTCTGCTTTAACTTGCCAAAATTTACTTTCGTCTGTCCAGTCCAGATGCCGCATACAGGTCGCATTTTCAACTAATCTTGATGAAAATTGGTATACAAGTTCTATGAGGTCAGGGATTTTTATTGTTGTCGCCGATTTTTGGTTGGTGGGGTAAGGAAGTTTGCAACAGCGTCATTCACCAGACAATTTTTATAATATTTGGCAGGAGCAATGGGTACTCAATTCTAAATAAGTGTTTCAGATATGAGCTGAATCAGTCAAGAGGTTGTTGAGATATAAGGCCGTGAGGTCAGAGTTCGGGACTTGCTAAGTACATCTGACGCGTGTTTGCATAACCATTTGTGCTCACTACAGTTTGCAGAATTACTAGTCTTTAATAAGTAACATGTTTTATGATTTAATTCAATAAAAATGACTGGTTTAATATCCCAGGCCACAGTTGAAGCAGGTCTAAAGTCAGCTTTTGAAGAAGCGCGTCGCATATACGAGGCTGGCATGGAGGAGAACTGTGGCAGCGGAACGTACGTTCCAGAACATGACCTGAATGACTTGCATGAAATGTGCGCGTTCAATGCAATCGAGTTCTTCACCGAAACGAAGAAAATGGGCTCAAAGGCGTCCATTGACATCTACCTTAATAAACTTATGGAGGTAATTGAGAGCCTTCTATTTATTTCTGTGGTGTTTATCTGCAGTATGCCTAGCCCGAATATTTACGCACAAGTAAGTGTAACGTTAACGTAAGGCAGTAAGGCGTATGGCGTATGGGGCGCTGATCAAATGCCATACAACTGCAAGCCTTACATTATTATTATTAACGTTACACTTACTTGCGCTTTAATATTCGTGCTAGGCCTACAGGTTTTGTAATGTAACTACTTGGGGCCTTACCGCATAAGTGTAATGGAGATGGTGATCGTATACTCTCTTACTCACACTCACAAACTTGTAAATTGGCGCGTTCAGGATGACAGTTGAAGGTCATGTCCAGAACAATTACGCGATTGGGGTGCCAGTCTTGATAAAACGCATGCACATCAGGAGCCTGTCCAATTTCTTTCCCAATTAAGTTTTATCCTGTACAGTGTTTGCTGGAACTGAATGAAATGAATCCTTACTTACCTGTCGTGTCTTCATTTCATTTATTTGTGCATATTGTTTCTTTGGCTCTAGAGAACGCAGCCTACTAACATTGCGGAACTACCGAACAAAATTCTTCAATTTTAACTTTTCCTTTTATCAATAGGTAACCCTTAAGGTCGCATCTCATTACACCGCCCCGGCACCCGACCACCACCGTCTCGGCAGGTGGTCCACGGGTGGATGACGCGTTGTTACTTATGACGTCGCGTGATCAAAGCGAATTGTCACCGAGTGGTCCACTCACTCTCCGCGCGTGAACAGCTTGCGGGCGAAGGGATCTCGTGACGATACGGAGTTCATGTAATGAGCAAATGAAAGCAAGCCCATATGCAAGTTCATATAAAGAATACTAACCACTCAAGGCGAGGCGGTGCGGGTCAGGCACCGGCAACTGTATTACGTAAAAATTGCAACAGCAGTAACAAAACAACAGCAGTAGTTACCATACCTAACGTGCACGTGTACGCAGTCGGTATTTTATTCTTATCATTATAATTATAGCACAATAAATAATTATTGTTATCTCTGCAATCTTATCTATTAACGAAAAGATTGAATTGAAGTCCAAAATAAGCCACTAATCAGTATATTCACGCAATACAACAAAATAACCACGACTAGAAGAGCTTTTTTTGAAAAGTATATATAGAAAGAAAGAAAATAAGTACATTTATTCGTGACAGTAACACACACAACATTACACTACATAAATGACATTACAAAACAATATACACACAAACAGAAGTAGTGCCAAGCAGCGCAATGCTGCGTGGTGTCACGAATGGGCCCCGACTCAGCATACAATTAAGGTCCTAAAGACCTTAATTAATACCTACTATATAAAATAATGTGCTTTTAGTAGCCTGAGTTAAACCACTTAACGGCTAACTTGACTTTACTACTGGGTCTTCATCACCATCATCATCATCATCAACAGCTTGAAGACGTCATCTGCTGACAATAGGCCTCCATCTATCCTCTGCATCCAATGACTCTCCGCGGTTTTCACCAGATTGTCAGTCTACTTATGGATGGTTCGTGGTCGCCATTCGAGAACCTTTCTTCCCCATCGGTTGTCAGTTCTACGAGCGATGTGGCCTGAAGACACAGCGTAGGCCCCCCACTAGGTGGACCGATGATCTGGTGAAACCCACGGGGAGCCGATGGACGCAGGAGGCGAGCAGCCGCTCGAGGTGGCGCTCTCTGGGGGAGGCCTATGTTCAGCAGTAGACGTCTTCGGGCTGATGATGAAGATGAACGGCCTAACACTTTGTAGGTCACTTTGTATTCTTAGAACAGTTCAAGATACGTTATAATTATGACCATAGTCACCATGGAATTGACATAATAATATTATTATTATTATAGGAAATGGAAAGGCGTTCATCATGGTATGCAGAATTAAATAAAAGAAGAGGTCAAACAGCTATGATGACTGCTAAGGAGGCATATGATTCCAAAATTGGACAAATCAGTGCTGATTTATGCATCCATCCACTTGATCTGGAGGAAATGCATCACGACGCACTGCAAGCAGCCGTCAAGTTGTTTGACGAAAACAGGAAATGTCTATCAAACAAACAGGACACGGAAAGGGAGGATTTCATACAGGTGATTCTATTTACTTTAACTGTTGAATCTTTCATTTATTTACGTGCTCTGTGTACACATGCAACCAGAAAGGTCGATAATGTGTAATGATTCTAGAGCTTCAGGCAGCAGTACGAACTGCTGTTGCGGATCAATGAACAAAACAACGCGATGGCTGTAACGGAAATGTGCTTAGAATATCGTCAGTTAATGCAGAACGTGTGCAGGTATAATGACAAAGAATATTTAATAATAATAACCGGCCAAATGCGTGTCAGATTCGCGCACCAAGGGTTCCGTATTATCTATAAAAACGAGCAAAAAAAATCACGTTTTTGGTAGCGAGCCCCTTTAAATATATTGTTTTTTTGGATTTTTTAAGAAATTTGTTGTTATAGCGGCAACAGAAATTCATCATCTGTGAAAATTTTAACTGTCTAGCTATCACGGTTCATGAGCTACAGCCTGGTGACAGACGGACAGACAGACAGACAGATGGATAGCGGAGCCTTAGTAAGGGTTCGCTTTTTGGGTATGGATCACTAATTAAGTAGGTAACTTATCGCATAAACTTATTGTGAAGTGCAGAAAAGAAATTAAAGATTCAACTTAATTGAGTCCTAGGTGTTCAGTTTTCAGTCATTAACCCATTATCATGCAATACTACGCCAAAAGCGAGCGTAGATCAGTGAACACGAACAGGGACTCCTACGACTTTAAAATCCGATGCATCTAGCCCGGTTCAAATCTCACAAGGTCCTTTAATACCATGAATGTTCAAGTTACGCACAAAATTGGCACTCGCTCTTACAACAGTGAAGGAAAATATTGCGACAAAATTGGTACTATATTCAATAATCACATTCGTTTTTGTTAATATGCTTCTTGAACAAGTCTTAGTGTAAAACTCCAACCTGCAGTTTTCAGATTTGTGAATTATGGCATTACCTCTCAACATGGGAAAAGAGGCTCATGTGCAATGAATCAGTCAACAGTGAAAACCTTATTTCAATATCCGATATTGGAAGCCGATATAGCTGATATAACTTTGTCTTTATCAGTCTTTGTCTTATCAGCCTTAGTTGTTTGAAGAAGACAATATTAGATCAATAATTATTGTAAGTGATTTTAACTTTCACAGCGTTTCACCGCTCTCTAAGGTCAAGTTCCTGACAGAACACATAAAAGCCATGGAGGAAGTTCTGCAACACTTTGATAACATTAAGAGGAAGCATCCCAACACCCAAGACAAAGACGAATTCAAAGAAAACTTGGTTCAGGTCCGTTTTCTTTGTATTTTGCCAGTAAAAACAAGTTTGTTTCAAACCTGAGTATCAGTTCTGACATATCGTTACAGATGATCAACGACTACTTCGAGAAAATGGAAGATGTTAACAATAACAAGATTATGAAGGCACAGCAAGCAGGAGTTGAAGCTTACGATGATTATATGAAGTCCGTGTGGGACGCAAGCAAAGTGTGCCTGCATCCTGAGGACTTGGACAAGGAACACAGCGTGGCTAAAGGGCTCGCGCTCGCTGCTTTCAGTTCTAACATTGGCAGTTCTGGTGACGTCAGCACCACTGACGAAGATGAATCAATGTCTGAGGTATAAACTCTCGCGAATTCTTCTGTACTTTCTTTTTAAACCTAAGCGTAATGGAATGGTATATTATTATGCCGATAAATATTTTAAAGCCACCACACCACCTTCATGATAAAAATATTATATTAGAGACAACTTGTCCGTTTTAGCACTAGAATCAATTTTCTGGAATAAATAAGAACCGCCTATCTTAACTCTGATAAATGGAAACATCGTGATGAAACCGTCATGTTCAAGAATCACAAAATTCGAGAACATGACTTGTCATATGCACTTGGATAGCGTGGTGGAAATTAGCACGTGAGAGCCCGTGTCCCAGCTGTGGGAATGTATACAAGGTGACCTTGGTATGTTATCCCGCAAAGGGGTAGGCTGGGACCATGAGAGCCCACAAGTTGTGCCTTACGTGAAACTGCGTGTTTCCAACCCTCCATGGTAAAAAGAAAATCCACTCACAAAATAGCACGTACGATCACTAGGAGAGTTAACAAGATACTATTAATTCATTTCTAAACACGAGTTCATTAAACTCATTTATGTGCACTTGGTCAAGGACGAAGTTCAACCACCCAGCTGCGTTAAGACTATCTTCGAACGTAAACTTTACAGGCATTTCTTCAATGAAAAATTCGAAATCAGATAGTATAGTGCGCTGATAGCATAAAAAACGTCCAAAACTGGGCATTGCCCGTGTTCCACCTGCTCAGTTCACCTGGGTGGACCTCGGACAACTATTTCTCCCCGTAGTCCACATATGCAGCTAATTATTAGTTTACAATTTACCTATTGCACGTGGGCCAGCACCCAGAAAATATATTACCAAATGTAGTGATTTTATACGATTCAAAAAAACAAAATTCTCACTACGAGGTACCTACTTGCAAATTTTTTGTAGCCTGTTAGCCGTTTTGGCTAGTGAAAGCCATTATTGGTTTCAAATAATGATTTCCCTTTCAGATTTTCAACGAACGTTACAATCACTATAAAGATATAAACAATAACGCCAACGAGGCCGCAGTGCAGTCCGTTTGCGTCAATTACAAGGCGCAAATGAGCAAGTTCTGCCGCACTCCCTTCCGCTGGTACAACCCTGGTCCTGCGCTGATGGGAACTATCTTTAAGGATAACTTCCACGATGCGTTCCAACAAGCGGCTTACGCCGAGTTCTACCAGAAGCGTCGTGACAAAGAGAACAAGTCATACGATTGCTTTTATGACAAACTTGAAAAGGTGATATTAATAACAATCATTACCCATCCATACCTCGATAATCACAAACTAGTCCTCTGGGAGATGTAGACCTCGCGAGTCTATCCGTACAATATGATATTACCTACGTTTATAATCACTATGACTCCGCCATTTTGAAAAATTTCCAATAACGGAATAAATTCTATTATAATTTATTGAACCTGTTCATATATGCGATCTATGGCCTATGAAGAGTCGGACAGTCTGACATCCGGACTTTCCGGACATACGAAATCGCGCGTGTGCTATGCGTGTCTATCTCGTCCCCCGTAGAAATTGGCAGAAAATTGTGCTTGCGGATTATAACGTTAACATCTCCATTGGTTAGATGCTCTAAGTTTGAAATTAAATATGAGATGATTAAAATTTTCTTAGCTGATTCTAAGAAAGATTTTTTTTTCTGTATTGTAAGTATATCATAATGGCGGTTTATGTGAGAGTTCTATATATATTTATGATTTTTGTAGCAGCATCGCCTGCTCAGCGTAATCTACAGATTAATTTGTAACGGAAAAATTAGAATCACGAGCGGGGTTTGAACCCGCATCCATCCATCCCTCAAGCCGGGATAGCTACCGTGACAACTGACAAGTGGTCTCATGTCCGAATTTTTCCCTCACCTTTTACAACCTTAATTCTGTAGATTACGCTGAGCAGGCGATACTGCTATAAAAATCATAAATATTGATTTGGAAGGCGTTACCTGTACAGCATTTGTGTTGATGTAACTTGACCATGCTGGTTGGGATGATTCTTAAGAATCACTTAATAGATGGCGCTATCAACCCCGTAAGTTGGTTGTAAAAGGTGAGGGAAAAATTCGGACATGAGACCACTTGTCACGGTAGCTTAAGTAAAGCATATCCCGGCTTGAGGGATGGATGGATGCGGGTTCAATCCCCGCTCGTGATTCTAATTTTTCCTTTGCAAATTAATCAGTAGTTCCAGCTATGTTCACCTTCCGACTGATGATAATGATGATAACCACTGAACAATAAACTTATATGTTTCAGAAAATATTAGAAGAGAGAGAAAATTATTAATGAAGATTTTCAAACACCAACATAATCCTATCGTGGAATCAATTTTAAGTGTAAACCACAGTCAAAGTATCAGTATCTCCAAAGATATAATAGTTCCTAACAATGTAAGCAGCAAACCAGCGGCATTTGAACCCGCCTCTTCTAACACAGATTAGGCGCTATGTCAAGTCACTGCTGAGCTATTATTAGGTACATGCCCCAGTGAATGCGAAAATCTTAACAATTTGTGTAAAAGAAATAACAATTTTGTAAAATTGTTATTTTATTAATGTATAATTATGAAAAATCCTAGATCCTGTAAAAGAATGTATTAGCGTTTTATAGAATCTGTGATTATTTACCTAAATAATATTATAATTATTATTATGAATGTAGTAGTACGACTCTCGTATATCTAAGACAAAGATTCTGGATGTCAATGGTTTGAGATGTGAAAATAAAACTGACAAAAATAATTTGATAAAACTTGTATTTATTTCACAATAAACAACTACCTAAGGCTCTGGCTTATAACTTCTGAGAGCTTTGTCCTAATTGGCGGCACCAGATCTCTCTTCGATATTTGGGTAGTTAACATTATCATCAAACTTCGGCAACGTATGCACACTGTGGCTGATGTCCCGCCCGCAGCGTGTCGAGTGATCCGTGTGGTAAGGAAAGAGGATGGCGATTTCACCGTTTTTAAAATGCCAGTACGCACTGTCGGAGTCGACTACATCGGGGAGGATTTGGAGCCCGATATATTCACAAAGAGGATCTCTGACTTGCACGGCGACAAGATGCTGTCCTGCTTTCACCTCTATGCAGTCCTCACGGCACCCTGTCAGGTTGGCCGTCAGTCGGTAATGGTCCACTCCAAATGTCTCTAGTAACGCCCGGCTGGAGTGCGCTTGGCAGAAATCCTGCATCTTCCTCTCGACGGCGATCAGCATTTGTTTGATCTCGTTGACAGCGTCCGAAGCACTCGGCGTCTCTCGCGCTGCAAACGGCCATGATCTGGAATGACTTTTGGCCACCACGATTCCGATGAGACACGCCAGTATCAAAATCTTCATTTTAACTATTAAAACGAATTATTTATTTATACCATAAATTACTAATAGTTACTTGCAGGTTTACTTCAGTAATGTGTTGTGCATATAGTCGGGGTGGCTTTTATATGAGTAGATAGGTACTATTTACTATTATTAGAACGGGAAAGGCCTAAGGAATTTACTAAGTCCTAAAGTAACCTAAAGCATTGTTTTCCGTATGCCGATGACTGCATTTGTGTACATATATTAATACTATTAATAATATCATATTATTACAATTTTATAATTTTTTATTATAGTTTTTTTTTTGTCAAAATTCGATCCACTCGGTATACGCTGATCTTCTGGTTCGTGGTCGCCACTCGAGAGCCTTTCTTCCCCATCGGTTGTCAGTTCTACGAGCGATGTGGCCTGCTACTCATTTCCATATCAACTTGCTAATTCTAAGAGCTATATCGGTCACTTTAGCTCTCCGGATCGCCTCATTTCGAATCTTATCTCATAGGGGAACACACCATCACACCATCAGCCAGAAGACAGGTATTATATACTCTTTGCAGAAGACGTCACAACATAATTGCCATGCTTGACAGGCGGCTTGGTGATCGCAGAAGATTTTAATGTACCGACCGAAGAGAATGCTGCTGCGAAAGATGTGGCTGTGGATCCTAACAGGTTCTGTGGCCATTGCCCATTCCCTGGATATACCTTAATGATGGGCTGTTCTATTCGCAAGCCTTAGCCGGGACCACACGTCCTATTTCGAGAGTATCGTTCCCAACAATGTCACATTGAAAATAAGTAGGTATGTAGTTGTTAAAAAATTGTTTGTTTTGGTGTCAGATTCTACGAGGTAAATAATATAGTCGAACAATTAACGCTGCATAAACGAAGTAACTATATAGGTACCTAATCACGTATTTTTCCCTACTCGTGGGTATTATTTAGCCTGGGTGACCAAGTCATCGTACCGTCCCCATCTTCTGGTTGCATAATGGTGATGCACAAGAACTGCACGATCTGATTCCCCTGTCACCATTCCACTACCGTACCTCTAGTAGACACTCGGCTAGGGGCCATCCCTTCATGGTTGAAATACCACCCCTTCGTACCAAGCGGTTTGATTCTACGTTTATAAATCGAACTGCTAAGGAATGGAACGCCCTGCCAGCGTGGTTTCCGGCAAAATATGACCCGGGCGTGTTTAAGAGAAGAGTCACCTTCGATCGCATCGTCACTTTCCATCAGGTGAGAGCGTGGTCAAATCCTAGACAAGTCCGATGTGCAAATGAACATTATACAATAGTTATGTACTTATATTATATAGATTCAATTCAATTCAATTTTTTTATTTGCGTGAACATGGGTTATTTACAAAGATGAATAACATAATAATAATAATAATAAAAGCTCTCCACATTCTACCGGAATGGCATGCAAAAATTATTACATAAGTATAATATATACAACACGTGTTAAGTAGGTAACTTAAATTTAAACAACAAACCAAAAACTAAAACTAAAAAGATACCTATACAATATAATCTGTATTTTGTTTGCGAGGGGTCGCCTTTGTAAGCCCATGGTAATAACACAAAAACTAGATAATACACCAATCAATGGGGTTGGACCCTAGGAGGGTAGGAAATAACTCTAGATTATGCCAATGTCTACCTATTTGCTATTTCTGATTGTTACATTCCTGGGTTTACCTTGAACGTAAACAACAAAATAATTAAATATAAATAGGTATAATACATCAGTGTGTGCTGCCAGTTTAAGTCACCGGTGTAGTGAATAACAGTAGTTTATTAAACTACGGATAAACTTCGTCGCCACTTGCACTTTCGTAGTTTCTATAAAACATCTAGGGCGCAAATATCAGCGCTAAGGTGTTAGAGGTCGGGTCTCGGGTCGTCCTTTAATCACGTGTTTTTTTTTATAGGCACCTATAAAATGTTTTGACCATTTTCATTTTCACCGTATTATCAGATAGACTTACAAGGTAAAACAATGAAACCACAATAAAATTATTGCTTCTTTTAATAACGTACTGGAACAAACTCTATTTCGTCTTTAAGATCAACGGCGTATGTGGTGGCTTCTATAGAGTTCCGCGGTATCTCGTTGGTCTCTAGCTCTCGCTCGCGAGGGGTCACCACGTTGATATCAGCGTCGACATTGCTGTTAGCATCCTCAGTGTCCTCTCCGCTTGGAGCCAAGTCCTCGCGGCTATGCTCCGTAACTGGAGCCTCAGTTTCCGCATCAGGTTTCAACGGGAACACAATCTTCAATACTTCATTTTCCAACGTCCACGAGCCCGTCACGTTGACGTACTGTGGCAGCGTCTTTATATCCAAATAGCTTCTTTGTCCTTCTGGCAGCTTGTGAACCGCCTGCACCATCAACACTCCTTCGCGGGCCTTCACGACTACTTCGCTCTCTTGGAAACCACTTAGCGGGATGGTAATTTTATACTCGTTACCGACGATGCCTTGAGTTGAAGAGATGGGTGGAAACTTCTCGTAGAACTGGGATAGCATGGCGTCGAGCTCGTGCATCTCCCTGGCCATGTCGGCCCAGAATTGCCTTGTGTCGAAGAATTCTTCGGAGGGGTTGTGGTGGCCGAAGCCGAGGTGGGTTCCAGGCATCGCGTTGAAGGGCGGTGGGTGCCCATAGTGGAAATGGGGGGCCGCGGCGCACGCGGCCACCAGACCGACGAACAAAAGTGTGAACATGTTTAGCAAGGTTATAGCTGCACTGTGCGAGCGACGCGCGCTCTCTCCTTTATACCAGTGCCCCAGGTCAAGGGTTATCACTCTTATCGCTTTCTGGAGAACAAACAGTTGTCTGCTCCGATAGGTCAATTCTTGGAACGTGTTAGTTTTCGAGTCATAATCTTATTCCAAAGTCCTTATTGCTAGTGAGTTTAGGTCGTTTTTAGTAGTATTAATTTGCTGATACGGTAAAATCCCGGCTTGGCGAATTAGCGTCTACAGCGTTATCTTTGTTTGAGGAAGAATTGTTTTCTGGAACTTTGATTTTCTGAGTTCTGGAATGTGCAACAAACCAATAAGCAACGATAAACTATCATTTATGCTGTAAGAACGTTCATAGAGTTAACAATAGGAGAATGTCATGGGATTGAAACTCTACCTCTATAGGCTCAGCCATTGACTATGTTGGGCTCAGGCATGATGACCTCTTAACCTCGCGTATTTTAGTTTTGTCTGTCTGTCTAAACATCACGCAAATACTAGGCTAGAACCGACTGAGTTTTAATATTTGCTGGTAAGTTCTTAGGTCTATTTGATTTATCAAAATCGGACTATCCTACAAGGAATCAATAATTATAAGCCATTTTAAGATTAGAGCTTCCGCAATTGCCACATGTTAAACCTTTTTTTTTTGTTTAATGGTTATAGGTTATGGGTCCTATTGCATTGAGTTTTTTTTTTTATAACATGGACAGGCAAATAAGCTGATGACGTGCGGTGGTAGGCAGTTACCATCACTAGACATCCGCGATACCAAGGGTCTGCTGCCGATGCCGGTGCGTGCAATGGAAACACCTCAGAGCCCTCAGAGGACAGCTCATTCCACATCTTGCAGATCTTATACTCTCTTTGTCTCTTCGTTCTAAATGTAGATGAAGGAGATGGATAGCGTAAGTTAAGAATCGAAACGTTGTCGATGGGTTGGGAATACTTAGGGGTGCAGGGCGGAAAAAGGTCTCAAGAAAGGTACTGTGCGAGATTTCCGCGGGTTATGTGTATGGGCTTGAATGAAATGAGTTAGAAATAGAACTTGAGACACAGAACTAGTAATTATAATAATTATCAGTGACAGAAATATGGGACCGTGGATATTGATAGTACAATGTTGGGTTCCACTGGACGCCTGTTAATTTTGATTTACTTATCCATAGGTCTGAAACCGCGCTGTTAGTCAATAATTTTTAAACTAAACCGGACGTCAGCGTCGTAGCCTGTTTTCATACTTCCAAAAAAGTATCATAATATTAATGTTATTATTGTGATGATAACAAAGTTTATTATAATTCGTAATTCGGTATTATTAATATACCTAATTATTATTAAGTAGGTATGTTTAATATCAGTGAACTCTAAATAGGTGTATACTGTCTATATTTATAACATTATACAAATGGTAGGTAGGTTAGGTTTAGATAGACATAATTTTATTATGTGTAACAAATACTGTATAGGTACCAATAAGTATATGTATATTACCTACCACTACAACATGAATAATTATGCAAGTACCTAGAAGTTTGTATAGTATTGATATATCTACAGTTTTTTATGGGATCTGTGTACAGGCCATACAACTAGGTACACCTTTGCAGAAGTACAAGTTTGAAAAACCTACCTTTATACGTCTAATAGGTACGAAGTAATATATAATCATAGACATATATATAAGGACAGGCCTAATGACAGATTAAACCGTCGCTTCAAAGAGGGTGTCAATTTCACAGATTGACATCCACTAGCGCCCAGTCTGTGTTGGAAGTGAGAAGATATCGGTCGTGTGTCTCAAAGAAAATATGCCAAGTTGTGTTGTGAAGGGTTGCACAAACTACACTCTAAAGTGCAATAAAAAGAAATACAAAGTTTCTTACCACAAGTATGTCAATATTTTCAATATTACACTCCGTTTTGTACGAAAATAATCGAATTTATATTTGGGATAATCATTGTAAGACTTGCTATAGTTTATATTTGACATTAAATTTATCACAATAAGCACTTTGCATTTTTTGTTTAGTTAGAACCGACGAAATATCTTGGTACTGTATTCGGATTTTGACTTGTAAATTGCTAGAAATAGCCTAAGTATTTGCACTACTTATTTTTTGTAGCACAGTATCACCACGGGGTCCCATCAGGTACAAATAAAAAATAGCCCGAACGTGAAAAAACATAGTCATCGTGTCGTGAGCGTTACTAGTTTGTGTCCAGGGGGTCTAGCAAAGATACCAACCACTAACGCTAACGCCTCACGCTAACTCCAAAATGTACCAATAATGTAATGTAAATATGTAATGTAATGTAATGTACTTATGGTGCCCTCTGTGGTTACACGTGAAAGGAAAGCATGGCCCGGACTAGGGACTAGTACCGCTAGTATGGCATATATGAAGTACCACATAACATCGCTATCTAGCGTCGAGTAGCTGAACTATTTCCAAAAACACTCCAGAAAATTCGTCTCTAGATAAATAATAAGTCTAACAGTTCGTCTAGTCGACAAGAGATGTCGCTAGCTGTTATTCCATGCACAATAATTATTTAGTTTGACCTTGACTTTGTTATTTTTAGGGATCCGTACCCAAAGGCTAAAAGAGCGAACACTATTAAGTAAGGCTCCGCTGTCCGTCTGTCTGTCTGTCCGTCCGTCTGTCACCAGGTTGTATCTAATGAACCGTGATAGTAAGATAGCTGACATTTTCACAGATGTTTTATTGTTGCCGCTATAAAAGCAAATTATACTAAAAAAACTGAATAAAATAACGTGTATTTTTACTTGTTTTTTAGGGTTCTGTACCCAAAAGATAAAACGAACCCAATTACTAAGGCTCCGCTGTCGGTCTGTCCGTCTATCTGTCTGTCGTCTGTCTGTCTGTCGTCTGTCTGTCTGTCTGTCTGTCTGCCTGTCTTTCCATCTGTCACCAGGTTTAAGGGGGCTCCCATACATTAAACGTGATTTTTAATGGTACAGAACCCTTCGTGCGCGAGTCCGACTCGCTCTTGACCGGTCGTTATACATAATAGACCGGAACACTTCGATGCGCGAGTCCAACTCGCACTTTATTTCATTTTTTCTATTATCTAAAGATTCTAAACTAACGTTTAAAATAATGATTAATTTTATTATGCTCAACATTTCGTTGGCGGTAAAATAATGGTATTATAGTAAGTAGCTATCTATCCGTGAAAGCAAGACAAAAATATAGTACCTAAATATGTAATAAGGTGAATTCTGTGGTACCTACAGGTGCTTACTCTACTTCCTTCGCTTGGTCACAGATTTTAATATAGTGCTGGGTATAGTACAGTACCTTTATCGAGTGTTGATGAAAGCGAATAATTATCATATCATAATAAGTATTTATTAAATTTAGGTATACAAATACAAAATACAAATAATTTTATAGCAAATACATGTTCTGTCTGGCTGTTGTGGGACCTGTGGGAGCATGGTTCTCGTAGTTCCTGGGTTCCTTAGATACAGGGAATCCTAGTTAGGGTCCAAGATCTATGCGTATGTGATCGTTGGGTGTTATTTATTATTCATTTATTTATATTTACTTATTATAGTAAACATTGTAGTACCTACTTAATCATTTATATTTATTATAGTTAGGTACCTAGTCGTTATCTAAGATAAATAGGCCTATACCTACCTATATATATATATACACAATTATAATAAAAATATGCACCAAATCAGCAAGGTCATTAATGTCAGAGAACAAAGGAAAAGAAAGCTGTAATTAATAAATAGTTATTTCAAATTACGCTACTATCAGCAAGACTTGTCCTAAAATAACAATCCACCATCCACAATACCCACACCACATCATACCACATGCACGAGCATTTCTTGACGAGGTTGAGCGTCCGCTCTTTATCTCTTTCAAACCGGTACAGACTCGCATATCTCCACCTCTTTCTAACCAGCCGTCGACGCGGTTCACATCAGTCATTCGCCTTTCATTATCAACAACACTTGTGTGCCAACTTCTTTATTCCACACCAAAATTCATTCATTTATAGTTATTTGTTTACAAACATGGCCCCGGCGTCGAAGTTGGGGCGCGGTAAGCCTCTTAAAAACCAAACTAAGGAAGTGCTACAGAAAATATACAGATATTTTGAGGCAGAAATCGAAAGGGATCCTAATTCGACGGTCACGGCCGCGCAACTCGTCACACACGCAACCGGCATATCGATGTATGCGTTGCGGCGAATTATCAACGAGAAACAAAACGTCACAGTGAAGACCGAGCTCAGACCTGCCAAGCGGAGATGCAAGAAGAACATCGTATCCGACGACTTTGACGCACAAGCAATTAGGAGAATCATACACGGCTTTTACACCAAAGATGAAGAATTCCCGATTATGAAAGATTTGTACTTAATCTTGAAAGGTGATTTAGATTATCAAGGATCTCTCTGCACGCTCAGACGGCATGTTGCTAAGCTTGGATTCAAGTGGGTTGAGAAAGCAGACAACAATAGCATTTTATTAGAGAAACACGATTTTAGATACGCGAGGATTCAGTACTTGAGTAAAATTGAAGGTTATCGGTCTCAAGGCCGGCACATTGTTTACGCCGGCGAGGCGGCTATCGAGAGCAGCCGAGTCGCGTCGAAACCGAAACCAGACGGCAGTTCAACGATTCTCAAACAACCGGCGAAGTCTAAATTAGTTATATTATTAGCGGGGGACCAAAATGACGCTATGAGAAACACATTATTCATGTTCGATGGCAACAAAAAAGATATGAAAGAAGAGCTTGAAACAAAAAGGGAGAATTTTGAACAGTACGAGAAATGGTTGAAGTTTCATTTACTGCCTATTTTAAAACCAGGCAGTATTGTTGTCGTGGATGGCGGGTCAAGTTTCCACAATAGGCTGTCGTACCCAACGCCGCACTCCAATTCTCGGAAGCGAGAAATGATGGACTATTTGACTGCAAGAAATGTGCCTTACTCGACTGACATGTACAAGCCTCAATTGTACCAATTAGTATTGATGAATAAAGATAAACATGGGGAATATAAGACTGACGCTTTCCTTCGAGAGCATGGGCACACGGTTCTAAGATTACCTCCGCATCATCCAGATTTAAATCCAATAAAAACTGTGCTATCTTCAGTGACGAATTATATTGGGAAAGACATAAATTTCGCTACTGAAAGCATTATGAAGATAGCTAAAGAGAAAGTGTATTCACTTACTCCGGATGAATGGAAGCTTGCTTGCAGAGCAGCTGAAGCTGAAGAAAACAACTTGAAAGCTATAGATAAAGTAATAGATGAGATATCTGAGAGGACATTTCCAAGTGTTGATGACGATCAAGATGATAGCGACGAAGAAGACATGTTTTCAGAACAAGAGTCCATGGACAGCGACTAATATTTTACAAACCAAAGAAATAATTCCAATGAAAACAACCGACCAAGTTATTTTTGTGAACTGTGATTGTAACAAAAAATTATAAACAAGCTAATAGTGTAAATTTTCTTGTTGATAGATCTATTTGTGTTTACGTTACGTTTACCTAAGATTTTATACATAGGTACAAAAACATGATAAAACTATGACACATTAAAGTAAGTGTTAAAATTACGTGCAGTGTAGTTATAATCTTTAAAGACTTAACAAAGTGCCCAAAATGTTTGTCTAAAACATATAAAATAAAATTAAGATTATAGAAATGTTGGTATGTTTGTTAAATGTATGTAATTTAGCCCTGGGCTAGTTGTCGAGCGTTACGTAAGTGTTTCATTAGTGTATGTTTAATGAATAATGCCATTATGTTTATTATTAACCAAAAAAATCATGGTACTTAAAGTCCGGTCGTTAATAGATACATTTAACACTGCAATAAAATCCTAGAAATCTGACTTGAAATTAAAACATTTTATATACTTACTTATACATTTTTTACCTCTCTTGCCCGTGTTTTCTATCAATCAATCAAATATCAAAAAAATCAAAGCAAATCTACTCACGAAATTTCATGAAAATCGTTTGAGCATTGAGCAATGTGGCTTGCAGAGGAGAACAGCCGAATATCCACTGGACATTCACTGGACAGACATACGAAATCGTTTTTGCCCAATTTTTTGTTCGCTTTTACAGATAATGGTACGGAACCCTTCATGCGCGAGTCCAACTCGCACTTGGCCGGTTCTATTCATCGTAGGTATTTTATTATTTGTTTATTTTGTTTATTTTAAGGTTTTAAAGACGTTTGTGTATGAATTAGTATTTTATACCTAATTTAAGTGTAACTGTAAGTACAGCACGAAATTATTTTGGTAAATAATAACTTAAATACATAGAAGATTTTTAATAAAATATTTTCACCATCCATCTCTTTTATTTGTATCTGACATACCTAATATACCTACGTGGTAGGTACTACCTGTTCTATTCCACCGATCCTATAAAAAGGTATTTAATGGATCTTTGGTCCTATTAAAAAAAGTACAGGCAATAATATATTCTGTCATTAAAAGTACCCACCTAAGACATAATTGCACTCCCTAAAGGGTAAGTAGGGTTTAGGTGTAGTAGGGATTCAGGCTAAACCAAAATAACTGAAAAAATGTATGTCATCCGTATGAATTTATGTAAATAACCTCAAAGTCAGTCTCTTGTAAGTGTGTACCAAATTTTGCTGACCCTACGTTATAGTGCGAGATCCCACAGTACAAACACCCAAGTCATCGAGTACCTCAATAGGCTATCTCTAGATCGTTAACCGACACATAAACATGTAAAAGAAATTGTCTGCCAATTCCGATCCTACCGGATCATGGAAATCCGAGAAAATTTTGAACGTATTTTTATTTTAAAAACTACGTCATAACCCAAATGAAAACGCTGGCAACAGTTAACCATTGATTAAATTACGTAAAAAATAGTTGGTCTGCCATTGCACACCCGTAAGGGTCTGCACGGTACTTCCGGCAGTACCTGGCAGACCCTTACGAAGTACATTTACCTACCTAACGAGTACCCCGATGAAACCTATGCCCATTAATAGCCAAGGTGCCCCTCATAATAGATTAAAAGGTCTGCCAGGTCTAAACTTGCCGGAACTTAGTGTTCAAAGCATTTAAATTTGGATTTTCATGACCCGGCAGGACCGGAATTGACAGACCTGATTTTTTAACATGTTTACAGTCAGCTAACGATCTAAAATTAGCCTACTGAGGTACTCAATGATGTAGGTATTTATTTGTATGTATTTGTGCTGTGCGATCTCGCACTATTACGTATCAGGGTGATTTAACAAATATATAGAAAGAATCAGACAGACCAGCCGGCCATGACGAACTTACAAAATGGTTATTTTGTAGCACAACGGAACCCAAAAACTGGCTGTTACTTGCGCTTTTGCAAGTACCGCCAAGTATGCATTATTGGTGATTCGGATAGTTAGGTAGTATCCATAGTATCATAACGTTATCGTTTTAGAATATAAGTGGAATATAGCATTACTTTTCTTTCAATTTATATGGTCCGTTATTTTGTGCCACACAGAAAACAAACAACAAAAAATACACAAAAACTACATGATTTAAGTTACAAGAAATGTATAAGTATTTAGCAAATATAATTTGCTGGCTCGTCTAGTGGTCTGATTCGTTTACTCGACGTGACCGCGTTAATTTATTGACAATTTACCTGATACATTTTTAGGGTTCCGTATCCAAACCCTCACCCCCAAACCGTACCCAAACAAACCCTATTACTAAGGCTCCGCTGTCCGTCTGTTTGTCTGTCTGTCTGTCTGTCTGTCCGTCTGTTCGTCTGTCCTCATGAACCGTGATAGTTGGCAATTGAAATATTCACAGATGATTGTATTTCTATTGCCGCTATAACAAAAACTTCTAAAATGAATAAAATAAGTATTTAAGGGGGCTCCCATACAACAAACATGATTTTTTTACTCGTTTTTATAGATGATCGTACGAAAACGAACCCTTCGTGCGCGAGTCCAATTCGCACTTGTCTGGTTATTATAGATAATGGTATGGAACCCTTCGTGCGCGAGTCCAAGTCGCACTTGGACATAATTTAGGTAAATATCTGATACATTATTTAGCAAACCTATATCTACATAACCTATATCTATATCATGTTTCATTAGCATCAGAATGGGCGGTTGCTTGGGCCTGGGGCATCTAGTACCGATTGTATATTTGAAAATTGCTACTATTTGCTACCCTTCCTAAACAATTGCTACCTATTACATTATACCTACCTATCTACTCAAAAATTAGAAAAAACTGTCCAGCCCTTTTGATAGGTATGGTCAGAGGTGTTTATTTTTCTTGAGGTCATTTGTAAATAATCTGAGGGTACCTACGCTATGTCAGTTATTATAAAATCAATGCAATTTTATTGTATACTGTTTAAACTGGTTTAAAACCTTTTTCAGAAGGAGATGCTATTTAAACACAGATTAGAGAAAAAACATAGCACAGCTGTATTAGAAATATACATTCTTTACATACTTCCTTGGCACAGGCTGATGTACAAAACTAAAGTAGCGTCAAAGAAGTTGAATGTATTTGCACGAGTAGATAAGCGGTAACCTACCTAAAACGCCTAACAAAAATGGGAAAAGAAAGCCAAAAAAAGCTCGAATTTGTTTTACTTAACCTTTATTACGTAGTAAGATACACTTAATTATTGTTCATAGCACATAAGTTTAAAAGTAGGTAATTTGCAATAACAGCTATAAGTAAATAAAATACAAAACTTATCACTAAAAACTGTAGGTAGGCATAGATACAGAAAAATATAACTAAAACATCAGTCTTCAAAATAATCCCGATTGCAATCTTTGAATGTAAAATTGAATGTTTCTACGTGATAGTGCAGTTATTACACTATTTTGGCACTCGGGTATAAAAATGTAATACAATTTATAATATCAATATACCTACACAACATAATTAATTCACTCGACTTTCTCAGCCTCGTCTTCTACTTTGGTGGCCTGTTCCGTCGAGGACAGCTGCCTCTGGACCGGTCCCGTATGAGTGATAGGAATAATTCGTTCACCAATGGATGGCAGTGGAAGGACCTTAGGCGCAGACACTATCAGGACTCCATCCGAAGACAGCTTCGACTGCACCGTGTCTGGTAAACATTCTTTAGGCAATGCGTACTTCCTCACAAACCGTCGGGATATGTAACCGTGCTGGTCCAGCTTTTCTTCGTGACTACCCTCCACAATCACTTGTCCGTCGACCACTTTGACGCTGATTTCTTCAGGTGAAAAATGCTGCACGTCGACACTCACTTGGAACTTCTCGTTATCCACTGCGATAGAATGATCTGTCACGGCTAAACGGTTCATCTGTTTCGATATTTGCTCTATTGGTGTCGTGATGCGGTCCCAAGAAATTGCGCGGTTGCAAGGCGTGAAAAATGGCGGGGCGAAGAAATCTTGATGCATCCAGTTGAACGGTGAGCGGAAAAAAGCCGGCCTGAGTAAATCTTGCTCCATGAATCGGGACGGCTCCTCAAAATCGAAATAGTATGGTAGCATCGACATTTTCACCAAAATATTGCTCAAAATTTATTACACTTCTGATGCTGCTTGTACGTATGCTTAATATGAACTGTTCCGTACCCGAATGCATTCCGAGTATTTATACTTCGTTGGTAATAGCGCCACCTCCGAGCAATGGCGCGAACTTTCCAGATGGTGTGGCTCTAGAAAATTAATTCTGTTTGTATACTGGTCATTCCCGTACATTGGAGGGCTTTCTCGAAATAAGAGAAATTAATTCAGCACCATCTAGTTAGGAGTAGAGGCATTAAGAAGCACATCTTAAATCACGCCATCTAGCGTTGAGTAGCAGCATCACTGAAGCGCAAGCGGTACAATTTATGGGTGGCTGTTTCGGGAACTACAGATACAGATGTTTTTACTTTTTCACCGATCATAATCATCATCAACACAGCAAATGTAATGGCCTACACTACAAGTATAATACCTACCTAAGTTAGGTAAGTACCTAGATGTGGGTAGGTATTTAACTTACATCAAGCGATAAAACTACATCCTGTAAACAAAACAGCTAGGGTACTTTGTTTACTAAAATAGCGATGCCAAGGGGGCATCAGCGTTTATTGTAACTATTATCTAATCTATGCTGGTTCTGGCACAGAATGAACCACATAGTGTGTGTGTACCTACTTACCTATCAGCATAGTCCGAGCAGGAGTGCATTGGGGGCATGCAAAGTCCAAAATGAATCAAATAAAATAATAAATAAATCATCATCAGCCCATAGACGTCCACTGCTGAACACTCCTCCCCCAGTGAGCGCCACTTTGAGCAGCTGCTCGCCTCCTGCATTAATCGGCTCCCCGCGGTTTTCACCAGGTCGTCGGTGGGGGGTCTGTCTACACTGCGCCTTCCGGTTCGTGGTCGCTACTCTGCGAGGGCTGTGGCCTGCCCATTGCCATTTCAATTTGCAAATTTTAATGGCTATAACGGTCACTTTAGTCCTTTTGCCGATTTCCACGTTCCGGATCTTATCTCGCAGGGAAACACCGAGCATAGCTCTCTCCATAGTGAGCTTACGAATGAGGCCAACAGTAAGAGACCACGTTTAAGTTTCATATGTCATCACTGGCAACACACACTGATTGAAAGCCTTTGTTTTCAGGGTCATATAATAATAAGTAAATAAATACTTGCGGATATTTCAAACAACGCCATTCTAGCCCCAAACTACCCAAAGCTTGTACAATGGAAACTAGATAATTATTGATAGAATATTTAATATTATTACATTTTGTTTGTAAATACAATACATAAGTTCCTACATAGAATACAATACCTACTAACCTAGACAGTAGACACAGCAAAACACACATGTGCTCATGCAACACAAATTTAATGTTTGTTCTATACAAGGTGACCTTGAATTAGTATGTTATCCCGAAATGGGGGGACTGGGACCATAATACCCTACAAGTTGTGAGAGCCTTACTTGAAACTGGGTGTTTCCAAACGTCCATGGTAAAAAATAAATCCACTCGCAAAAATGCACGTGCGATCGCTACGAGAGTTACAAGATACTATTAATTCATTTCTAAACATAGGTCATTAAATTCAATTATGTGCACTCGGTCAAGGACGAATTTCAACCACCCAGCTGCGTTACGGCTATTTTCGAACGTAAACTTTACATGGCATTTCTTCAATAAAAAACTATTAATTTAGTAAAGTCGTAGAAGAAACATTGTCTACCTTGGGGTGTAGATTTACCCGCTTTCGGGATAACATATGAATTCAAGGTCACCTTGTATACAGTGGGAATCGAACCCACAAACTACAGTTCAAAAGGCAGGGTAACTACCAACTGAGCTGTAAGGCCCATAGAGATAAGAAACGAACTCTAGCTCTGTGTTAAGTCTATGTTTTTTTAATAGTACTGTTAACTTCGAGCACTGCTATGATCTGTAAAGTCGGCCCTAAAAGCGCTTGGCTCTGAGTCCGCCCCTGTGCCGAGCCTGCCGCACATTCGGCAGATTCGGCTGCGCAATGCGCAAGCGCATGCGTCGGCGTCGACATGCCTATCCCCTGGTTTGTTGTGATTGTGTCTGCATTCATTGGGTATGTATCAATATAATTTTTTTTTTTGGTTGAGCCCAAAGTAAAAGGAGTAAAATATGGTTTTCAAAATACTTATGTGTCGGTCAGAACCCAGTGCCGTGGTTGTCGTTATCAACATATTGAAGGTAGGTTTTAATAATAATAAACTTTAATACTTAATCATTTATTTTGTCGTCATTTGCTTTGGGTTTGGGTTGGGTTTGGATTTTGGTCTTTATTCTGAGAGTTCTCGGGTCCTACCTTCAACTCAGACAATCACCAACCACCTAATCCACAGCTCAAATGCCACGATACACAGACCGAGGGTAACCGCCCATAATCAGCTATCATCGCTAAGGTTCGTGATTATAATTAGTGTAAGGTTCATGTTATGCACTTGAGTTGAGTTATCAGTCGTCAGTCGGGCGCGAGATCATTCTTTATGGAGCCGATAGAAAACAACAACTCTCTTTACAAAGTAGGTACAAACCAAGGAACTTTGGTACAAACACAGATATTAAAATAGTAGTTCCTACTACTACAAACTAAATGTGAACTTCGCAGCTAACAGAACAAACAACAACTTTGTGAGAATTGACATTAAACGTAATATACCTACTCCATACTCATACTGCAGCACAATATTTGAGGAAACTATTTTGCGGTGTTAACTTTGAGTCATCAGAAGAAGAAAGAAAGAAATAAAAATGTTTTATTCGTGACAACAGAATTGAGTACGTAGTAGAATATTTTTAAATAACTTAAGACACGAAACGATCACATGAATTATCCCCTTTTACAGATAGAAGGCAAGTATCTCCATCGTACAGTCTATAGGTACCTACGTACCACATTTCGATCGACATTCATAATAGCAAAGACCATTAATAAATGTATTTGTTTTTGATAATAGTGCCACTGTTAAATTACATATAAGTAGGTACCAAGTATTATATCTATTTACTGTAGCAGCTAGTCCAACAAAGAGATATAAAAGTCTATTGTTATTAATTACAGAACAGTGGGAGCTGTCACCGATGATAACCTGTGTTTTCCACCTAACTTCGCCTTTGGCGTCGCCACAGCTTCTTATCAGATAGAAGGGGCGTGGAATGTATCAGGTTAGAATGGCGCCTTTTAAAGGTGTCGAACTATGAATATCACAGTAACGTTAGAATTGTCGACAGTCCCAAGATCACCAAACGCCTTGAGCCAGTCAATATTCATAGGGATATGGGGTCTTTATGTAAGTACGTACCTACTGATGAAAGCCGCGGGGAGCCGATGGATGCAAGGATTAAATTAGCTCTCTCTGGGGGATAAGTATGCTCAGCAGTGGACATCTTCTGGCTGTTGTTGATAATAATGATGACTTTACCGCCTTCACCATGTGGAATGTTCCGAAGAGCTACTCAATTCTCACCTCTCGCCACTGCTAAAAAGCTTATCCACACATAATTTGACTCATATATCTTGTACAATTCAATTCATGCGTTCTTTCTGTCCGTACACCTGCAAAATGTGGCATGAGCTTCCACCAGCGGTCTTTCCGTGGAGCTATACATTGCGCATTGGTGACGCCTCCGGTGTTACAGATGTCCTGGATGCTACGGTGACCTTGCCATCTGGTGGGCCGTACCTACGCTTGTTTGCTCCCTTTAACATAAAGAATAACACTGCAGTTGTCAACCAATGATATTTTCCTAACTCATTGTTGTCATCAGGTAAAGGCGAGAGTATCTGGGATCGCTACACCCACACTCATCCCGAGCGAGTGTTCGATGGCCAGAATGGTGACGTAACAGATGACTCGTACCACAAGTTCAAGGACGATGTGGCGCTGCTCACGAGACTGGGAGTCCACTTCTACCGCTTCTCCATATCTTGGCCTAGGATTCTGCCTGATGGCCTCAGTCAGTAAGTAAGCCGTTATAGCTAACAAGATAGAGTCCAAAAACTAAAACCCGACTACCTAATTATTTATGATGGTATTTTTTCCCTCGCCCAAATGAAGGGGTGTTGTATAGTATAACTAATGGTTACACGTACCTATACCTATGTGCAAAAATGTGTGTACTAAACACACATTTTTGCACTTTGATTTTATTTTTTGTTAATTATACTTTTAAGTAGGTACCTACTGTTCGGGAAATAAGTGAACAAAAGATTAGACTTATACCATTTTTTTATGTTCCAAAATACAGAGTAATTTTACACGTTGCTGCTTATGAATATATTAAAAATAGGTGTGGTTGCGAGAAGCGCGTGGTGGTAAGTGTTTGAATGCGGGGGTGAGGCAGCGGCGGCGCCACGCTGTCTGCGAGGGGCGAGCTGGCCATCGCGTGATGTACAGCACCAGGGATTGGCTCTTGCGCCATTGACGTCATCCACAGCGGGCCCATTGGTTAGATCTGTTATTCATCGTGGTGTGCGTGGGCGCGCGGCGGTCGAGGCTTCGACATACTCCCGGCGTTGAAAGATTCGAAGTAGCTTTCAAGTGGTGTAGCCTTCTTGGCATGTAGGCAGCAGACACAGACGATTGATAGCTCGTCGTACCAGGCCGTTGGCTGTCGTCACGTCGCAGACTCTTGTAATGTTGTCGGTGCCAGGAAACAAGCGGCTGACTCGACCTAGCCGCCACCGTAGGGGCGGGGTATTGTCGTCCTTGATAAGCACAAGGTCATCGAGTTTCAGAGCTTGGCGTTCGACGCGCCATTTTGTCCTCTGCTGGAGCTCGGCAATGTATTCCATAGACCACCTTTTCCAGAAGTGTTGTTTGATTTGGTCGAGGCGCTGGAACCGGTCGAGATGGTGCGTGTTGGAGTCCACGTAGCTCGGAGTCGGCAGCACTGTCATTGTTCTACCGATCAGAAAGTGAGCGGGGGTGAGGGTTTGGAAGTCGTTCGGTGATGAGCTGAGAGGACATAGGGGGCGGCTATTGAGGATAGCTTCTATTTGTGTAAATACAGAGGCTAGCTCCTCGAATGTCAAATGAGTTTGACTTAGGTTTTTATATAATAGGGATTTTGCTGACTTCACCCCGGCCTCTGCCAGACCGTTGAAGTGAGGGGCGTACGCAGGGGAGAAACAAAATTCAATGCCCTGACGAGCAGCAAAATCAGAAATAGAGTTACTGTTTGATGATAAGAAATTATTAATTTCTTTGGCGGCGGATACATAGTTGCCGCCGTTATCACAATGTATTTTACTAGGTAGGCCTCTGCGAGAAATAAATCTTTTCAAGGTTAGTATGAATGCATCTTTTGTTAGTGCGCTTACCACTTCTAAATGCATGCACTTATATCTAAAACATATAAATATACATAAATAGCATCTGGATATCTTGCATCCTCGCCCTTACGATCAGTGATCAGGAAGGGCCCAGCGAAGTCAGTCGAAACGGTACTGAATGGGAAGTCAGGTTCAACCCGTTCTTTAGGTAAATTACCCATAATATTAGATAAGGTATTTCCCTTAAAGCGTTGGCAAACAAAACAATTTTTAGAAACTTCACGAGCTATTCTTCTTCCTCCTATAGGCCAGAACCGTTCTCTAACTGAAGCGAGGATGTGCTGAGGACCAGCATGTTGGAGACGAATGTGCTCATGTCGGAAAATTAGTTTCGTCAAGTAATGATTCGATTTTAATAAAATTGGATGTTTCTTTTGTTGAGGGTAGTTGGATTTATTAAGTCGCCCTCCTACGAGAAGAATTCCTTCATTGTTTATGAATGGGTTCAATGAACACAAAGGATCTTTAGACTTTAATGGTTTGTTTATTTGTAGGTTTTTTATTTCGTTTGGAAATGACTCGTGTTGAGCGATTTTAATGAGAGCCGTTAGCGCTTTATCAAGCTGATAAGACTTGTAATGGTCCCGTTTGTTTGTTATTGGGATTTTTGCAATTATGCATGAAACGAAAAACATAAGCGTATGTTCTTTGAAGCTTTGATAGGGTGGAATGTTGTTTAAAGTCGCAACTGAGTGACTCAGTTGAATCTTCGGCCACCAAAGCGGGATTCGCTTTAACTTCCGGTAGTTCCACTTTATGAGTAGGGGAGGCGGGCCAAAATGGCTCGCTTTGTTGAAGAAAGGCTGGCCCATTCCACCAAAGGTCATTGTTCTTGACACTTTGAGGATCGACACCTCTAGTGGCTAGATCGGAGGGGTTCATAGAAGTAGGGACATATCGCCATAAACTGGGATCGGTCAGTTCATGTATAGCGGCTATTCGGTTAGCAACAAAAGTTTTAGTTTTCTCGGCAGTTCGTATCCAGCCGAGAACGACCTGTGAATCTGACCAATAAACCTGTCGATTTATTTTAATATTGAGAGCCTTCATGGCGGCTGCGGTCATTTGTGCGCCGAGTAAGGCACCGCATAGCTCAAGGCGCGGAATAGTGCTTTGTTTAATTGGCGCGACACGGGATTTGGCGCATAATAGGCTTATTTGAGTTTGCCCTGACTTATCAGTAGATTTTAGGTATAGGCAACTCGCGTAGGCTGAAAGGGATGCGTCAACAAAACAGTGTATTTCTACATTTTGATAGTCATTGATAAGAGCTTGACGCGGGATAGTTAGGGTTGTCAAAGCATTTAAATTTTCCGTAAAATTTAGCCAGGATTTTTTTATTGACTCCGGAACAGGATCATTCCAATCACTTTTGTCGGCCCACAATTTTTGAAGTAAGATTTTTGGCTTTGGTATTATTTGCATAAGGTTAATAGGCCTAGTGGATCAAAAATCTTGAATGTGGTGGATAAAATGGATCTTTTGGTTATATTCGAGTTTGGCTCGAAATCAATAGGGAAATGAAGATTGTCAGTTGAGGGGGTCCAACCGATGCCTAAAGCGCTGGTTGCGTTGCTTATAATTAAATCTGACCCGTTTGAATTTAGTGTCCGCCCGTTTAGTGTCCCGTTGTACCGATTTTATATGTAATTCTCATTTGTACATGTTTTTATGATATTGGTGTCAATAAAGAGTTATTGTATTGTATTGTATTGTTGTATCAGATAATAGAAGTTCAGGTAAGTTGGATCGGTATTTTCGGAGATTGAAGCAGCCCTTAGCCAACTCGGAAGCCACAGAAGTTTGAATATATTGTAACTCCTCTTTAGTGTTGGCCCCAGTCAGTAAATCATCACAATAAAAATCGGATTTCATTACATTTTTAATTTTATGATCGTGGCACTCTTCTCCGAGTTGCCAGATGCATCTTGTGCTAAGAAAGCTAGAACTTGCAAAACCATAAGTGACAGTTTTTAATTTTAATGTTTGGAGAGGCTCATTTTCATTGTTTCGCCAAAGTATGAGTTGTAGGTTTTGATCTGACTCCCTCACTAAAACCTGCCGGTACATTTTTTCTATGTCAGCTGATAGAACGTATCGATAGTGACGAAAGCGTAGCAAAATGTTATATAGGGAGTCTTGGATGGTGGGACCTACCAGTTGGAGGTCATTGATTGAAAATCCAGATTGGCTCGGCTCTGAGGCATTAAAAACTACTCTGAGCTGAGTTGACTCACTCTTTTCCCTCATGACAGGATGATGGGGTAAGAAGAAGGAGTTTAGTGGTTTACGTTCTGTCGACTCGGACAGATGACCGAGTTCAGTGTATTCGTGGATAAATTGAGAGTAAAGCACTTTGAGCTCGGGATTTTTTCTAAATCTAGATTCTAAACTTAGGAACCGTTTTTTTGCGGTGAAGTAAGAATCACCTAGACAATCGGGTTCATCTTTTAGGGGGAGACCTACACAAAAGCGACCATCAGATTTTCTGTTTGTATTGGAAAGATAGTGAGCTTCACAAAGCTTTTCTTCTTCAGTATAGGGTTGAATATTTGGGATATTTTCTAGCTCCCAGAATCTAGATAACTGATTTTCTAGTTGAAAACCGGTTTCTGAATCACTTTGTAGAAAGTTGCAAAGAATAGGCTTGCATGGTGATATTCGTTTTTGAATATTAGGCATGGGACCGGAAATGAGCCATCCGAGCTTTGAGCTGCGAAGACTTGGATTGTGGGGCCCTAGGGATTCCTGGTTATTACCTATGAGATCCCAAAATAGGTCGGCACCGATAAGCATGTCGATTTGGGACGGTTGATTGAAGGTAGGATCGGCTAACTCAAAGTTAGCTAGGTTGAGGTGACGGATGTCAATAGGTACTTTAGGTACTTGGCTAGTGATTGTTTCTAGAACTAGGCAAAACATAGTTGCACTGAACGGTGTTGAATTTGATTGTAGTTGAACTGCACATCGTTCGGGGCACAAATTGAGATTGTTGTTTCCAATAGCAAAAACATTGACATTTGAAGGCTGAGGAGTCAAATTTAGTCTTTGTTTTACCTCTTTTGTAATAAAGGAACTTTGACTCCCGCAGTCTAGGATTGCTTTAATAGTGACTGCTTCATTAGTCTGGGGGTTAGATAGGCGTACCTTGGCGGTACAAAGCAAAACTTCTTGCGAAGACACTGCGGACATAGCTACGGTTGTAGAAGTAGGCTTAGACTGCGACACATGCAAGAGGGAGTTGTGTCTCTGCTTGCATATGCGGCATGACCCGGGCAGCTTGCAAGCTTGAGCTTGGTGACCAGGTCTTAGGCAATTGTGACACAGTTTATGAGTGTTTACTACCGAGGTTCTATTCTCAGGAGTTTTAGATTTGAATGAAGCGCATTCATAGATGCGGTGACTGCCTTTGCACACAAAGCACTCATTGTTAGGTTTAGGATTAGCAGGAATGTTTTCCTCGGACGTTGCGATTAACGTCTTAGATTGGGGTCGAAAATGAGATTGCACTTGCTTGGATTTGTCAAATTTGTCAGTTCGGTTGTGACTGACAGTTTCGAGAACGTCGGCACGGCCTTTGAGAAAGGAGAAGAAATCGTCTAATGAAGGTATTTCTGGTAAAATAGTCCTATGCTCTTCCCACTTAAACATAGTACCGTTGTCTAACTTCGCTGTTAGGATATGAATAATGAGGACATCCCACTTTTCTGTAGGTAATCCTAGTGAACTGAGGGCTCTTAAGTTTTTGTTGACGTGATCAATAATGAATCGGAGTGATTTGTCAGTTTCTCGAAAAGATTCTATATTGAATAACGATTTGAGATGGTTACTTATCAGTTGTCTTTTGTTATCGTAACGGCTGCAGAGGAGAGACCAAGCCTCAAAATAATTTCTGTCAGACACTTCAAGATTGCTAAGAACACGAGCAGCTTCTCCCTCCAAATAGGAACAAAGGTAGTGAAATTTGTGAACGTCTCTTATTTTTGAATTATTGTGAATTAAGGATGAATACGTTTCACGAAATTCTATCCATTTGTGGTAGGCACCATCAAACTTGGGAATACTGATGACGGGCAATTTAAAGCCTAATGTTCCTCCATCATGGTGACAATTATGTGAATGCGAACAACTTGAAACAGGGTTATCTTCTTGTTTGGAGGAAGGGCTGTTTGACAGAATGATATTTTGAGCAATAGCAATGCAAGTATCAAAATCTTGTTCAATTAAATCACGCGTAGTTAATTCGGTCGATTGATTGGACTCATTTAGTACCTCTATTTTGCACTGCAACTCGTCAAATTCAATGAATAAAGCTTCTATTCTCGATAACTTAATCGTGAGCTTGCTAAGTTCAATTGGTGAGATAGATTCTAGCGGCACAACAGAATCTAAATAAGTTTTAAATTTAGTGACGCGGCCCTTTATTGACCCGCGTTTAGAAGTTAATTCCTTAAGCTTTACGTCAGAATCAGAACTCGAAGTCATCGCGAAAAGTTACGAGAAACACTAATGTTACTACTCAAACAAAAATAGTAATCAAAAGAATAGGTACGTTACGCCCCTCGTGGTCCGGTGCGAAGCAGAAGTGAAGGTGAAGTCAGCGAAGCGGGAACAATGCACACAGCTGATCGCTCGACCCGTAGGTAGATACACGCACTGGTCAAGATGGCGGAAAGCGGTTGTCGTGCGGCGCGGCCGGGCGTGCCACACCCGATGCACTGCAAGAACAAGTTACGTAGGTACAGCGAACACAAATCGTAGGCTTTTTTAAGCAAAAATATTGGGGAATTTTAATGAAATAGGCTTGTAAGCAGCAACAATTATTAGGGAATAAGCAAAGACTTTTTATCCAGACCACTAATACGAAATTAAAGCAGGGCAAACCCGTACACACCACTTTGGGTGTGATTGATTCTCAGCTGTCAAAATCAAAATCAGTCGTTACTTGGGTGTGCTTTTGAATACATACCAAAAAATGCCGTTTTGCGTGATAAAACTGTGCCGAAATCACTCGAGGCACGAATCACAGAAGCACACGATCACATTTCACTTGTAAGTGGCCTTAATCATGTATTTTTATAAGATTATTTTAATTATTTCTATTTGACGAAGAGTTAGCACCATTCCACAATAAAAAGTTGACATATCAAAATCAGTATTGCCACACGACATCTGAATAATTACCCGATTTCTTTTGTATAAATTTTCAACAGATCCATGTCTAGCTGATCGTTGGATAAAAGTAGTTCGAAAAAGTCGAAATGAAGATTGGTGGAAACCTAATACTCGCTCAACAATATGTTCAGCGCATTTCTATAGTAAAGAACACACAGAACACAGAAGTGCAATTACTGATATTAGTTTTATTGTCAACTATAAACGTTCCACGCGCCCACTGTTTTCCCATTTTTAAGGTTATTTTTTTATCCTAAAATATGAAACATTATTTTGGTTGAGGCCCAGGGGGTCTAGCAAAGATTACAATCGCTAACGCTAACGCCTCACGCTAACTCCAAAAATGTATCGAAATGACATTCGCTACGGAAAAGTTAGCGATTTCCGAAATGTCATTTCAGTACATTTTGGAGTTAGCGTTTGGCGTTAGCGTTAGTGGTTGGTATCTTTGCTAGACCCCCTGTACCTACATAAATGTTGTTCATTAATCCCTTTAACTTGGTAATATTGAAAAACTCGTGAGTTATTAAAAGAATGTTGAATAAACTGCTGGTTTTACTTAATTTGAATCCTTTCTATTAAAAGATTGCATGAGCTATATATACCTTTTTCTTGTCTATAGATAGTAGTATGATGGTAATTATTTTTATAATTTTATATTTTTTTAATGTAGGCGTTATATAATTTTTATAGTTACATTTTACATCTAGCTAGATTTTTATTTAGGTACCCGACTAAATCGGGTAATGCTATTTATATGGTATGTTGAAAGAGGAACTGACATTAGAAGAAAAAAAATGTGCTCTATGGTTTGATTCATATTCAAACAAGGTTAAGTACGGAGACTTCGGTTCTGGACCTATGTAATAGGGGGAATTCTGTGGGAATAAGTTGTAGGCAATGGAAATGCGTAGGTAAATAGGTGAATAGGTTTTATAGTCGAAAATATAATTGAAAGTTAGGGTAGGAGTTCAACCTTGAAATTAATTAGTTTCACTTGGCAGGTTAAACAGTTATAGATTGGCAAGTATACTTGGAATGTAGGAAACTCATCAACATTAGAGTGATAGTTAATATAGGCAAGTACACAGATAGAAGGGGACACAAAAGGAGAAGAAAAGGAACGAGCTCACGGTCAGGTCGGTAGGTTGTCAGCGCTGCACGAGAGGAGGCTGCGCTGGGATGTTGGGCCCACTTGTGGGCGATGACGATGACGGCACGTGGCACGTAGGCGAGCCTCGTACGGCGAACGGGCGTAGTACTTGGCTCCCGACGGCGTATCTGCGCAGGAGCGGCGGCGGTGTCGGCAGCTCCTCAGCTGCACCTTTGACCTTGTAGCGGTCAACCATCGTCGTCGCGATGGCTCGGGCTGGCGGGAACCGGTGACCTCCAGTCTCCGTAGGCGTTGGCGGCGTCTCGGTTGCAGCGATTCCTGCACAAAACCCCGAAATTCCCCTTTTGCGTCCTGTCACGGTCGCCACTTTTTGTTCGGGAAATAAGTGAACAAAAGACTAGACTTATACCATTTTTTTATGTTCCAAAATACAGAGTAATTTTACACGTTGCTGCTTATGAATATATTAAAAATAGGTGTGGTTGCGAGAAGCGCGTGGTGGTAAGTGTTTGAATGCGGGGGTGAGGCAGCGGCGGCGCCACGCTGTCTGCGAGGGGCGAGCTGGCCATCGCGTGATGTACAGCACCAGGGATTGGCTCTTGCGCCATTGACGTCATCCACAGCGGGCCCATTGGTTAGATCTGTTATTCATCGTGGTGTGCGTGGGCGCGCGGCGGTCGAGGCTTCGACACCTACTTCTATCATCTATCATCTATGCTATAACTTTACAAGCGCTATGCAGTTGCGCGTTAAACTGAGGTGGGAGGAAGCTATTTTTTTCAAATTACAATATCGTTTAATTCCTAAAGTATTGATCCTACAGTAAAAATGGATAGAATCTTTTTTATGGCGAATGTAAAATAGTTTAATTTCACAGAAGTAATAGTAATGCTAATCCTAAAGGTTTCTGAGATATAAGCAAATATTCGAAAAAAGTGATATTCAAACCCTTCCCCCTCCCGCTACTTACCCGCCACCCTTGGACATTTTTAGTATATTTATCAGTACATTTCAAAGTATAACTGTGCCAATTTTTAAGACTACACGAATGTTTTCGGCTGTTTGTCTAATGTTTAGCGAATTTTTTTACTATGAGGTGGAATGGATAGGTCATAAAATCCGCCATATTGAGTTTAGTAAAATTTAATGTACCCTATGTCACCCAGAGTGTCAATACGCATCGATTGGTATCAAACTTGATAAAATATGATGAGTAGTTTAGGCACAACCAGGGACCACAACAAAACCAGAAATTTCGTGCCTACTTTCATACGTAGGCTATACATAGTTATACATAGATATAAAAATTATACATATTCTAAACGTACTCATAAAGACCTTTCATTTGATTCCAAACATGATATGTTTATCAAAAAAATATTTTTTTTCGTCCGCGAATTTTTTTAATATATTCCGCCATTTTGAATTTAATGTAACTTTATATAGCCTATGACACGTAGAGTGTTAAGATCTATCGATTGGCACCTTGATGTTTGAAATAAGATAAGTAATTTAGGAGATACGAGGGAACATATGAACATACATACATACATACATACATACATACATACATACATACATACATACATACATACATACATACATACATACATACATATATACATACATACATACATATATACATACATACATACATACATACATAGTCAGTCAAACTCATATCCCTCCTTTTTGGTAGTCGGGTAAAAAGGCGAAGAGCAAAGAGCTTGTATCTCTCTTGCTATTAAATTGAATTTTACTTTTATGTAGGTAGTGTGCTGCAGACTTGCTGCAGAAGTTGACTTTTATAACATCATAAAATCTGTAGACGATGGATGCAGGGGGCGAGCAGCCGGTCAAAGTGCCGCTACCTGTGGGAGGCCTATGTTCAGCAGTGGACGTCTTCAGGCTTTTAATGATGATGATGATAAAATAAGACACACATACCCTTACCTACCGAAAGTGTTTCCAAGCCTGCCAAGGAAGTTGTACGTATTTCTAAGGGTGTACAAATACCACACATAAAAAAATTATGCTTTTAGTCTTTTAGTTGGTTTCGAACCGGGGTACCTATATGTCGGTCGAGCTACCACACTCATCACGACGCGGTGCCTTATTGTTAGGCCTACATCTGACTTAAACGTTTTTTTTCAGCAATCTAAATAAAGACGGCATCAGATACTACCACGATCTGCTGACAGAGCTGGCGAAACGTAAGATCATGCCAATGGTCACCATGTACCACTGGGACCTGCCTCAAGCGCTCCAGGACTTGGGAGGGTGGACCAACCCCGTCATAGTTGACTACTTCGTAGACTACGCCAGGGTATAGTCATCTATTTATAGGTATACTTACTTACTTACAGCTATATGGTCGACATTGCAACTTTTTATCCCGATGTACGCTAAGTTGTGGTGGTTTGCCGTGTGGTCTCGCGGTGTGCGAGGGAGGATCACCCCATCTCTTCCTGTGGCTGCCGTAACTGCCGGCTGGGTGATTTTCCAAGATGCTGAATGCCAATTAGCGCGAGGATTATGGCATTATACTTTATTTGCATACCTAAGTCTTCTTTCGGCGTTGGACCTTGAAGAACTTGGCACCAACAGCGTGGACAGTTTCCATACCAGCCTGTCGTTTAATACGTTCGCTGTGTTGCAATGGGCCAGACACTGGAAGCGTTTTTGGAGTTCCAGCTGAGCCTTTGGGCTTTTGGATTTGGACAGAGCGTAGACTTCACCAGACGTGACCTTTCAAGCTTGACATTGATATTCAATGTGCCTCTTACAATACGGTGATCGCTACTGGTTTTCACCTTGCTGATCACAGAGACATCATCGAATATGCGCTACTTGGTCGTCATTATGAAGTCTACCTAATAGTTTTGAGCTAGCACCCTACCTAGACAATAAGTTTTACAATTTACAACTAATAACTGGCCCGGAATATTTCCAAAATCAAAACGTTTCAAGTTGATAACAAAATGCTTACTATAAATTCCAGGTGTTGTTTCAAAACTTTGGTCCGCAAGTGTCAGCGTGGCTAACTTTCAACGAGCCGCTATCGTTCTGCCACGACGGCTACGGTGGCAACGACGCGCCGGGTGGCCGCTCCAGCGGCTTCGAAGATTACATGTGCGCGCATAACGTGCTCATAGCGCATGCGAGGGTGTACAGGATGGCGAGGGAAGAGTTGAGAATACCGGGTAAGTTCAGTCAGGAGAATCAGGTGATCTCTTCACGTTTTGGGTTAAGTTGTACCGACATCTATAGTGTTCGATCTTACCATCACCACAGATGTCGTCGTGCAATATCTTTCATCATCTTCATCATCATCATTAACAGCCTGAGGACGTCCACTGCTGAACATAGGCCTCCCCCAGGGAGCGCCACTTAGAGCCTACCTATTACCTTTCATGCGTGCTAATAATACCTACTTAATAGCATCAATAGTCAACAACATTTCTAAGATACCAATACTAGACTAGCTCGTCCGCCACGTCATTCATTCTCATAGAAAAAAGGTTGGCAGTATCATGGTGCTTGCAACAACCGCGCCGAAATATCGGCAGTTTGACGAAACCATTACTGATTCTTTTATGCGCTGTTTAGATTAGAATGACATATTCATTTATTCACATCAGGCGATAGTGCAGCCATTATCTATGCACTTAAGAAACCTACAACAAGGTCAAGAGTGGTATCAGGATGCCATACGGCCTTGCAAAATTTATCGAAAAAGCATAAGGTAGTAGTAAAATGGACGAAGGGTCATGGCTCGTGCCCAGGAAACAACAAAGCAGATACTCTAGCAAAGGAAGGAACGAAGAAACAAGTTGAGGTTGGCATAGCGGAACTATGTAAACCCACTGCAACAGAAGTAAGAAACTTACTGCGCACTCACACGGAATCTCTCTCGTTTTCCTTCATTTAAAGAGCTAAACTCTTAGATGTGGAGTTTCTGCCAGTCTTCGCACGATGCGACTAAATGGGCGAAGTATATTTTTATGAAGTATTTCGTCTACTCGTAAAGAATATAAGATTGATGTGACCCTTAGCCTAGAAAAAATCCATAAAGAAAAATTTGCCTATGTGTTTTAAGCTAAAGTTAACTTTTGGCAGGCAGCATAGGTATCACGCTGGACATAATGTGGCTCGAGCCGAACACAACGTCTGAAGTGGATAAAATGGCTGCTGAAAGAGCAAGGCAGTTCTATGTGAGTTATAACACATTCTGTGTAGATACCTACCTTTTATTTTCCTTTTTGCTAAGGCCTGTTTTAATAGACTTGTTCTTGAGTGGTGACCGACTAGGTGGAGCAACGATATACGCAGAGAGGCTGGCGGCATCTGGATGAGATTAGCGGAGGATCGGGCTGAGTGGCGTGCATTAGGAGAGGCCTATGTCCAGCAGTGAACTGATATCTACAGGCTGATGATGATGATGATGATGATGATGTTTCGGCCATAGGTACCTATTAAGTTATGTTATGACTTATTTTTCATAATGATCCATTGGATTATCAAAATCGCAGTTCGCAGTCATTAAACTACACGGCGCATGTCGAGTTTCATTAGCATACCTAATTCAATAAACAAAGTAATGGGTTACACGGGCCAGCGTCTATTTAGTAACGACATTATCCTGATCATCTTCCTATGGGATACGACACAATAACACAACGGTTTAGACTTACCTATAAACATAATTATGTTTGATTCCAGTTCGGTTGGTTTGCAAACCCAATCTTCTCAGCTACGGGTGACTACCCGGCGGTGATGAGGCGCCGAGTGGACTCCATCTCTCGCCGCCAGGGGTTCCACCGCTCGCGTCTCCCGACCTTCACTCCAGAGGAGGTGGCTCTCATTAAAGGTAAGTCTACAGTCTTCGCTCACATTCCTTATACGCTAGTTCACTAGATGTAGGTAGGTACTAGGCGGAGTTGGTCGATGCAACGTCATTATAAATCATGCTGCTGAAAAGATTCGGCTTTTATTTACGACCGGTCTCCTGCCTGACTTCAACGGCTAAGTAATCTGTAACGGCAACCCTCTTCGGCACAGATCTGTACCTGCTCCTTTAGAATCATCGTACCTACTGATGTCAAGGGATATCCATCATATCCATGGGTAGGATTGTGGACCTACTTATTTTAAAAGCAGGAACTTCTAATAGGGAACTTTTGCACTGGCACCGTCACATGGTAACAATAACGTTATAATAATTATGAACTCTTCTAATTTGTTTTAACCCCATACTGGTATGCCCCCTGCAGGGTCCTTTGACTTCATGGGTGTGAACCATTACACCACCAACATGGTGGCAGAAGGCGACGGGAGGATCGCCATGCAGCCATCGTTCGAAAACGACCTCGGAGCTAAAGTGATGCAAAGGCCTGACTGGCCTAAGAGCAATTCCACGTGGTTGAGGGTAAGATATATAACAAAGTATATTATTATAGGAGGTAAGCTGGGCTTTGATCTCTCTGTACTTTTCTGAAAAGTAACATTTGGAATCGAATCTGCAAAGGTTGGAAGGTGCCTAACTATGCCACGTGACTTCTGGAAATTGGTTATTTTAAGTAGGTTACCGATAGGGAAGAAAGGTTCTCGAGTGGCGACCACGAAGACGAACCAGAAGGCGAGCGTAGGCAGACCCTCCACTAGGTGGACAGACAATCTGGTGAAAACCGCGGGGAGCTGATGGATGCAGGAGGCGAGCAGCCGCTCAAAGTGGCGCTATCTGGGGGAGACCTATAGTTCAGCAGTGAACGTCTACGGGCTAATAATGATGATGATGATGATGAGGTATACCGGAACACACTGCTAAATTTGCTTAGCGCGAAATTCATATAGGAATAGAGCCAAACCAACACTAGAAAATGCTCTTGCTTAGCACGTAAAGTGAAGGTAGGCTAAACATTGAGTTAACCTATTTTTTACCCCGCACCGCACTATTAATCAGAGCCCCACCTACTTATATATGGTGGCAATGGCATCGATGGCACTATTCAAGAGACAATTTCATTTTGGTCAGCAATTTTTGTCATCGACTGCTTTCCAGATAGTTCCATGGGGATTCCGCAAGGCGCTCAACTGGATTCGGGAAACTTACAACAACCCCATGATGGTGATAACAGAGAACGGGGTCTCGTTGGAAGGGGGGCTCCGGGACCCCAAGCGGGTGCACTACATGTCGGCGTATCTGACGTCACTGCTCGGGGCTGTACGGGACGGGTGCGATGTGAGGGGCTATACTTACTGGAGCTTGATAGACAATTTTGAATGGATGCGGGGCTTTTCGTAAGTATGGTGCTTTTTACATAAAATGCAGTTCCTTTATGTAACAAAAATGAAAAAGTTCGTAGGGTTATAAAGACGTCAATATTCAATATTGAGAGTTTTGTGTTCGATCCTGACGAATTTGGGCAAATATATTACTAGTTCTGATTGTTGGGCGCTTCTCAAATATTTCGTGTTGCGTAAGAACTGAGATTATCAGAGGCCGTACTGTAAGCTTGTAACGCGGTTCAAAACAGAGCCTATATTGGACAGATTGTCAAAATCTTCATACAAAAATAACAAAACGCACTCAGCGATTGTTTTCATGCCTTTGTTTGAATCCCGTTGGGCCTCGTACCATTAACGTTGATATTTTTAAGTTAAGTGGGGAAAACGTCGCAAAGTAAACGGCAGGTTCGGGAATTACCGAGTGACACTGCAACTGTTATGGCGGCCGTCACAGAGTACATTGGTGCGGCCGTATTGCTTAACAACAGGTGAACGACTAGCTCGTCACGTCATTCAGTCTCATTAAAAACACCATAATTGGGCGATAATGACATTGGCATCTACATTCTACCAAACGGGCACTTGGCAGCGTGATGAATTAAGGCCTACCTACATTCTCCCCCTGTGAAAAAAGGCCCCTGTCTCAATAGTGAGAACCTTGAAAGCGTAATAATAATGATTGATAATATTATTGTTATATTAAACGTAGCCATTTTTTTCTTATTTATACTTCCAGCGAGCGGTTCGGGCTGTACCACGTGAACTATACGCTACCTTTCCGGCCGCGCACACCGCGTCTCTCCGCAGCATTTTACGCGCAGCTGACGCGCACGCGATGCATTCCTGGCGGCTTTCTGTACCACGACTACGAGGTCGATAATAAATGATACTGACTGATACTGGCCGTTTCTTTTACTCTCTATAAGTCTATAGCGTATATTTACGTACTTAAAGTCAGATGCTAATAATTTGCATAATAATGAACAATAAAATAAGCGAACTCATTTCGTACGAGTAACAGTCATGGGGCGTTTTTCTCTGAGTGACGGTAGAAGGATAACAATGAAGTTATAGGGAATAGGTTCCTACGAAAAAGAAAACTAAGTTAAAACATTCAAACATTTATTTCCAAAAATACATTCACTTCGGAACTTAGCTCACTTATTTGGAAGACTATAATAATGACACTTATCTAATAATTAACTATCTATTAACTTCTTTATTATAATTATGATAAAATCTAACATCCAATAATATGAATATGTAACAAATATCTCGATCCTTCAATACTTATATGAAAATATATTTGGACATTTTGGCCCAAGACATTACTATAGGCAACGACTTGAAACTTCGAATTTTATATTCATAAAACTTCGCGCTAGTAACAAATAATCAGCACAAAATAGGTGTTTGCACACTCACTCTTGCTGCACTTTCGTAAAGAGCGGTGAGAGTGTGTTCAAATACTCAACAGAAACTGCCCTATTTGTCGTTAAATGGGTTGATTTTTGGTTTTGGCGCCAATATCTCAGATAGAACGCGTTAACGTTGAGAAATCTCTAAACAGTGTTCAGAAACTCGCCGCTAGGGGCGCTGTACCTACGTTTCTCTATACAAACTACGCGTAAAACGAGACACGGTAAACGCGTTAGTATGCAGCATGCATCACTCAGACAAAACTACTCAGACCTAATAATGAGCGATAAGTATAACAATAGAAATTGAAATATTTCATAAAGTTCACAGAGGTAAAGTTATTTAGTTTTCTATAACAAGTCGACAACTAAGATCAACTGAAAAGGCCTGTGCAGAATAATGGAATGGAAACACTGGTTTTTACTTTCACGGTGGTTCATTACATTTTTTAATAGTATTTACGGGATCTTTACCGTGATTAGAATCATTTCTGATTTTATTAATATAGCTGAGGTAATAAAAAAAAATATACCTACACAAAACACAAGTGATGTCAAAGGCGAATGCTAGCTATCATTACTACTACTTGGCGAGATGATAATAACACTAGGAATTGATGATCCACTGTTCCTATGAATATTAGCAATTGTAGTAACACTATTCCTAATATTTATACTACGAAGAACAGTTTGGCTAGTATTAATATTTCTAGAAAAACTAGTGCATCTAATATTACTATTCGGAACATTACATGAATAAGTACAGTTATCCTTACTATTATGAAGACTACCACAAGTGAGGTTACCATTAGGAATCGTAGTGTTACTGGGACCGTTACTAGGGATCGTAGTAGTGGCTTTCCGTTCTTCATCGTCTTCATTTGTTGCAGTATTAGTAACGTGGTGGTACCGAGAGACTAGTGGTCCTAATTGGTTACCTAACAAAAGAAAGTTAGAGGTTACAACTGATAAAATCGAGGGCATGATAACTAGCACTGAGTTAGACTTGCGTTAACTGTACAGAGATTAATCCTCTTAACATCTTGAGAATTAGTTACAAGCGTAGCGTGGCGCCACTTTTAGCCACGATAGCCACTTCGCATCAGGGGGTCTAGCAAAGATACCAACCACTAACGTTAATGCCTCACGCTAACTCCAAAAATGTATTGAAATGACATTCGCTGCGGAAAAGTTAGCGATTTCCGAAATGTCATTTCAGTACATTTTGGAGTTAGCGTTTGGCGTTAGCGTTAGTGGTTGGTATCTTTGCTAGACCCCCAGAGTTCTTTATGTGGGTTTTGCTACATGTTAATACGCGTCTACCGTGTTCGCGTATTACGCGTTAGTTTGTAAGGAGAAACGTACAGCGCTCCTAGCGGTGAGTTTATTAACTTTTTGTGTGGAGTTTACTCAACAAACGCGGTTAACGCGTTCTATCTGCAAAATTCGTTTTACGTAATAAAACGCTACCGCCTAACGCGAAAAGAAGGGTTGGGGCGGAAAATAATGAACTGCTGTGATTGGTCAATAAATAACAGCTTTTAAGTTTGAGTTGCTGTGTTACATATTTAACATATATATTTATAATAGATTGTTCCCAAAGGCCCCTACTGGGCTAAACTAAATTTGACAGCTACAAATTAATGTTGCTATCCTTTTGTCACCGGTTGTAATTATAAGGACAGCAATAGTTTTAATGAAATTTAGGAACAGAATATTGACACACAAAAGAACTGGTTCTTTTCTCTCTAACATAATTATAGAATTGCAAAATACAGATCTATTTGCAATGGTACGTACTTATACAGGCTGTTTCAAATTGGAAAAGTTTTATCTAACATTAAATATACTTTGAATCGAAAAGATTTAAGGCACAGAGGTAATATTGTCTGTTTTGTAGCCGACAGTGATATATTGAAAAGGCTAACCATGACTATTAGAATAAGCACCCTGTATATCACGAGGCCAAATGGAATTCAATAATTTGTTATTGAACTATTGTTAGTGCAAAGTCAACAAATAAAATGAAACGTACACACACGTACAATTATATACTTATGTATAAACAGTAACGATTAAAATACTGAATAATATTATTTAATTTAAACAACTTTCTTTGGGAATCATCAAAGAGCATTCATAAAAGGAGTTGGCAAGGCAAGGCGTACCACTCTGCCGGTCATATGGCGCTATTTGGTCATATACAATATCATAGTGAACGTAGACACTGCGTAACTACACTAGTTTATGTAACGGTGTGTGTGTTTTAAGATGGTGTGCGGCGTGCGTTTACAGGCGCGGTTCATGCGTGTGCTATGCGTGTCTACTTCGTCCCCCGTAGAAATTGACAGAACATCGTGCTTGCAGACTATAAAGTTAACATCTCCATTTACAGATGCTCTAAGGGAAGCATATAAATAAAGTCTGAAGGTAAATCGTAAAAGTAAAGGTTGTATTTCTCATACCAATACAGATTTTTAGGACTTTTAATTGAAGTAATAATTTGCCTAAGTTTTTAGGGTATAACTCATGTCAACAAACAACTTTCAACCCCCTAAGCAAAATATGTCCTATGGGAATAAATGATAATACTTATATAATACTTTGATACTAACTTTTTGTTTGTAATACATACTTAGAATACAAGATAACATCACATTCGCCGATGTAGGCTGCTTAAAAATATTGTAATTTCATCTTTTTGCGTAGTAGTCAATAATAAAGCCTACAGAGCTTATTATTTTCTTTCATTGAGTAGTGACCAGTGCAGTATCAATTATTTTTGGTATGTATTATTTAAAAAAATAATAAAGAGTACTATTTTAAAATTCTTAAATTTTGGAAAGTTGTAGACCAAAAGTTGTTTGTTTCAATGATGTGAATCATGACTTAAAAAGTTCGAGGTGAATTAAAAATTACCCTGTATATCAAACGCTTGAAAGAAGACGATAACCCAAATATATATCAAACGCTTGAAAGATGATGATAATCCAAATAATTTATCTCGCTCTCACACGTGACGATTTTCATCAGAAGTTGGAATAGAAACACGTATACAAGGTGACCTTGAATTGGTATGTTATCCCGAAAGGGGGAGGGAGAGACGGGGACCATGATGGCCCACAAGTTGTGAGAGCCTTACTTGAAACTGGGTGTTTCTAAACCTCCATGGTAAAAAATAAATCCACTCGCAAAATTGCGAGTGGATATATCGCGCGTGCGATCGCTACGAGAGTTAACAAGATACTATGAATTCATTTCGTGCGCTCGATCAAGGTCGAAGTTCAACCACTCAGCTGCGCTAAAGCTATTTTCGAACGTAAACTTTACATGGCATTTCTTCAATGAAAAACTATTAATTTAGAAATGTCGTAGAAGAAACATTGTCTACCTTGGGGTGTAGATTACCCCCTTTCGGGAGAATATATCAATTCAAAATCAGATAGTATACAGGGTTACAGGAAAAATTGTGCTAGATCCGCTAAGGGCGTGGAGTTCCCACCATTTCTAATTTATTTCACTATGAAACACCCTAGCCTAAACTTATAATATTATTTTTAGATATCCGTTAGAAAAAAATACAGATTCAAATATTTTTTTATTTCTTAACCTTCACTTGTCTACTATAGTCTATTAAATATTATATTATGTACTATTTTATTGATTGACGTCCCAAAGCATCTTATTACACATGTAAAAATGCAATAATAATAATAATAAAACACACAAAATATTTAAAAAAAAAAAATTAAAAGTCGAATATTTCGAAAAGGGTTAAGTTTAGGCTAGGGTGTTTCATAGTGAAATAAGTCAGAAATGATGGGTTCTCCACGCCCTTAACGGATCTAGCACGATTTTTCCTGTAACCCTGTATAAGTTTATATTATTAATCACAAAAAAATAAGCACCGTTCATCTTTGTTTTCACATAATTTTATCTGTAACTACATTTCTTATTATTAAACATTATCATATACATTACAATTCTTATTATTATAAAATAAATAGAATAATAAATTCCATTCTCAACATTTGGCCTCACGTTTAAATTCATAATGAATAAATATAATACCTACAGTATAATGGAACTTCATTTTCTAAAATTCTACTACTGCTGTCTATGGAATAATAATAAGTTGTTGATGGACTAATAAAGATTATAAATAAAATTTTATTGTCTTCCATAAACTGAGTACGTCAGCTAGGCGATTACTTGATTGAAACCAATTGAAACTTCAACTAGTATAGATGTGACCATTTCCATACACAGTTTCTATGCATAGTTACAATGGAAAAGTTTCAATTAGAAGATGTTTCAAGAGTTGCATTGCATTGCAATCAAAGCAAAACCCAACAGGACTGACCGAATAAAAATCAAATAGAAATTGAAATCAGGAAAACAATGAAAAGTAGTTGTCTATGGTAGATAGAAGATTATTAAAAAATACTACCTCCTTCGAACAGTGCAATAGCCACTGTGATTGGCCAAACGTCTCGCCCAATCATCGGTCGGACAGTGTTGCCAGCCAAAATTTGGAATATTCTACCAAAAGTCAAACTTTCCCTTTTCAAATAGGGAAAATGGACAACAAAAATCACTGTTGTTTTTTCTTGTTTTTTGGTGGGTTTACTAAAAAAGAATGATCATTATTCCACAGGCAGCATTACTAAGTGATCAGGCTTGCGGCATCTTACATTGACTGCAAGCTTCCATCCCGTCGCTAAACTCTTCGATTTGCAGCGTCATCTCGAAGAAATTATACTTGTCGTGAACCAGCCGTGTCGCCTCTTCTAGAACCTTCTGCGGACTGATTCCTGCGCCTGGAACAAAATATATATATATAAATAAGTAGGTATTAGTGGACAATAATGATTGTGATGTCATTAATGATGGTTGTTATGGCATTATTGACGGTTGTGATGGCATTATTGATGGTTGTGATGGCATGTGATGGTTGTGATGGCATTATTGATGGTTGTGATGGCATGTGATGGTTGTGATAGCATTATTGATGGTTGTGATGGCATGTGATGGTTGTGATAGCATTATTGATGGTTGTGATGCCATTATTGATGGTTGTGATAGCATGTGATGGTTGTGATAGCATTATTGATGGTTGTGATGGCATTAATTATGGTTGTGATGTCAATAGAGGTTCTGGATGTCGATTCTTGTAGTGAAACCGAAAATGGTGGTTGTGAATTTAGTTTCATAGCCAAATCCCGCGTTATTTTAACTTGTATATAATAAAGGTGGATAATGTAAGTGGTCGATGGCAAAGCTTTTTCGTGTTCTCTTCAAGGAAAGGATTCCGTAAATTAACCACCATTTGATACTGGCAGAAATTAACGATCTTCTTTTTCTTCTAGTGTAGGCAAGTGGTCAGCCCCAGTGTCAGAATTTTTAGGCCGCACCGCCTGAAGGCTTCTGACTTGGCTTAACGACTATTGTCTTACGACAACAGCCAAATTAACGATAAAAAGTGATACAATGCCATTAATCAAAAAGGAGATGGCTACACAATAAAAAATTATAATATAATCACTTACGGATAGCTAAATGTGCTGAGAGAGCAGTCTTGTCGAGTGATAGCGCCCACATCCTTAGATTGTGAATGCGAACCACTCCCGGCAATGAAAGAAACGTGTTGGCTACTTCCTGTCAATAAAAAAAAACACTTTAATGGCGGTCCTTCATTATGTGTAATAGATATTTGTAAAGAAAAACAAAATTCAGTTGACCAATGATACAACTTCCCCTCACACGAAAATCAGTGGTGTATTTCAACCGCTAATACTATGAGAGGAAACGGGACACCCAATGTGTGTTTTGTTCCGTCCTGCTCTGTTCTTTGTAATTTCGTATGAGTTTGTCTCGTTTTGTTACCTCGCCCCTTGCCAAGTGAATTGTGTTTGTAGGAGAAATTATGTTCACGAGCTATCAACGGGCTTTATAAATTTTGCCAGAACAGCTTTACTATCTGATTGAATAACATCAGACTAGCATCTTCCATTTTTCGGTTACATCGTCGCTTATCATCAGCCAAATTGATGGTCATTTGGTCACAAGTAAATCTATCACAGACTAAAAAAACTTGGTTCACTAGGTGGTAGGACTTTTTCTGCGAAGTTCGTGTATTACCACCGCATTGCCGGTTATTCTACCGCCAAGCAGTAGTGTGCAAGCACTACTGTGTTCCGGTTTGAAGGGCATTGTAGCTAGTGAAATTACTGGGCAAATGAGACTTTATGACCTGATTACACAGTGTAGTAATCTGATTACTCGACTGTGTGATGTCTCAGGATGACAGTGTCACGCGGAATTTTATTATTTTAAAGTTCCGAGTGACAGTGCTACTGTTATGGGCGGCCGTGTCGCTTAACATCAGGTGAACGACCTGGAACACGTACCTGGAAGTCCAGCCCCCTCGGCGATCCTTCCATCAGCACCAGTAACGTATCTTTGATGATGTTGAAGGTCGTGATGAGGACCAGCACTGAGAATAGGAACGTGCAGATGGGGTCCACTAGGCTCCAACTTGGCTGGAATGAGAAAATATTTATTTTATTCTGTTTTTTAGTATTCGTTGTTATAGCGGCCACAGAAATACATCATCTGTGAAAATTTCAACTGTCTAACTATCCCGGTTCATGAGATACAGACTGGTGACAGACGGACAGCGGAGCCTTAGTAATAGGGCACGCTTTACTTTTTGGGTATGGAACCCTAAAAATCAGAGATCAATAAAAAAATCATAATACATGAAATATCATTGATTAACTGATTATTAAGATACATTATAGATCTTAAAAGGACAGGACTTCTTTTGTATGGTACTTGGGTGATTATTCTAATCAGTATACAATTAATGTCAAATGAAAGATTAATTATGCAGGATTAATAATATCCTTATAAAAATTGAACCTTAAAGCCCTAACAATAAAGTTTACATTACCTTGAAGTATACAATAACAATGGTGGCGACCAACACACCGAAGTTCTACGTCACACAAAAGTTAAAAAATTACCTAGTTTCATGTATTTGGAATTGAACCTTAAAGCCCTAACAATAAAATTTACAATACCTTGAAGTATATAACGATGGCTGCGACCAACACACCGAAGTTCTACGTCACACAAAAACTAAAAAAAATACCTAGTTTCATGTATTTGAAATTGAACCTTAAAGCCCTAACAATAAAGTTTACAATACCTTGAAGTATATAACGATGGCTGCGACCAACACACCGAAGTTCTACGTCACACAAAAACTAAAAAAAATACCTAGTTTCATGTATTTGAAATTGAACCTTAAAGCCCTAACAATAAAGTTTACATTACCTTGAAGTATATAACGATGGCTGCGACCAACACACCGAAGCTCTGCAGAAAGTCTCCCAACACATGTATAAAGGCGGCGCGAACGTTTATGTTCTCCCCGTGCGTGTGTGCGTGACCGGAACCGGAACTCTCGGCGTCTGCTTCCACTGCTTCCTTCTGTGGACGATTGCAGATTATAACTAGACTGACAGGAGACTATTTATCTCCTTTTTTACGGGTAACGGTTCACCGGTAAGAGAGAGATAAAAAACATAGGAATCGACGAGGTCACATATTCATTAAATATTTTATGAGCACCCTTATTAAAATATGTTAAATTATGCATATTCAAAACTGTAAGCCAACAGCGCATGTTGCTTGTAATATAACCAAAATCGGCAAACGTACAACCTTAAAAAAGCATAGTGTTTCTTATTTAACTAATTTAGGTAAGGGCACAAATATTCAAACAGTAGTACCTACTAAAGGGACAAATTTAGGGCACCCTTAGCTCAAGGAATTCCTAGTTAGGGTGTAACAAAGGGATCTTTGGTGGAAATGGGCATTAAACATGTCCATTTCCTCACATTGTTTTCCTTTGCCGTTATTTATTTAAAATCTTTTCATTATCTTTCCGTTATCAATCCATTACTCGATCGTTATGTATCTATTAACTGTTCATTATTTGACCCTACTTAATTTTTTTATCAGACAGCTAACGACCCAATATTAGAATATTATTTATTTTCTGCTCATTACATTGTTATCTTTTAAATGGTAATTAATATTTGACGAACAATAAGCTATGTCACTGACTCAATATTTTTCATGCAAGTTGTCTTCCTCGTCGTGCTTCTACTTAATCTAATAAAAATAGATATATTATAGTCCTTAAAATTATGGCAACTAGCGGGATTTGACCCCAAGCAAAAATATTTATCCATGGACTAGTTAACCCGCCTCGGCTTCGCACGGGTTAATTAGTTTTACGTCTTAACCCTGTTTATGGGTAAAAGAGAAGCAAAAGAGAAAAATATAGGGGAAAAGAATGAATGGATGGTATATTTTCCCTTTCCCTTCTATCTTACCTTCGACAGGATGAGTATAAATTAAAAAATAAAACAAGTATACCTACAAACATTCCAAAAAAAAAAACTTGTAAAAAATTACATCTTTACTGCTTCTTAGAACCAGTACTTGGCATTTTTGGAAAACAAAAAATCCTAGATGTTATTCTGAAAAATTTTTAAACTAAGTAAGTTATTGAGAACTAGGAGTAAAAAATTGGGATTGTTGTTCGAAATGGCTGGTACTACTTACCTTATTATTGAGCACAGGGTTGGATCCACCGTGCGAGTGGCCGTGGCCACCACCGCCGTGGCTGTGGCCGTGCTGGTGCAGCGTCAGGCCCATGCTGGAAACATTCATCACCGGTGTTCCACAAATAATATCGAACTTTCATCACCAGTGAATAATGAAATATGATCCTTTTAAAAAAAACCGCCCAAATGCGAGTAGCATCGCACACAAAGGGTTCTGTACCATTACATAACGTACCGTACCGTACCGTACTGTACCGTACCATACATCTATAAAAACGAGAACACATCACGTTAGTTGTATGGGAGCTCCCTTAATTATTTATTTTATTCTGTTTTTAATATTTGTTGTTATAGCGGAAACAGAAATACATCATCTGTGAACGTTTCAACTGTCTAACTATCCCGGTTCATGGGACAGCCTGGTGACAGACGGACGGACAGCGAAGCCTTAGTAATAAAGTCCGTTCTACAGTTTGTGTACAGAATCACTCCCCCAACCCTGATGCCCCGGCAACTCACACAAGGTTGACGGCGACTCCCACGGCGGAAGTGATCAGCATGACAGTGGCATCGATCTCGAACTCCTTGTAGATGACACGCTGCACCGCCATGTACACTAGGATCCCCGTCACTACCCAGATGAGGAGGACTGACGTTAGTGCACCTATCACCTCCGCTCGGTACCATCCGAAGGACATCCTACAAACGTTCAAAGTTAAAGTCAAATAATTTATTGCAAATGGGCTATTTTTAGCAATAATCAGCATAATTCTCCATCATCAACAGCCTGAAGACATCCACCCAACGCTGAATATAGGACTCGCCCAGAGCATCACGGAGCTACGCTGGCCTTTTGCAACCATCAGCTCCCCGCGGATTTTATCAGATCGGGTTCGTGGTCGAGAACCTTTCTTCCCCATCGTTTGTTGGTTCTACGAATGATTTTATTTATTTTTATTTTCACCGAATCTAGCAATAATGGTGCACACAAGTCAAGTGAGTTAACTACCCCGATTGCGAAAGAAAGTTGATTTTCCAACATTACACAAGGAAATATGCAGCCTAACTAACCTCTCTTGCCATAGAAATGAGAATGTCTTTTACCTTCTAGTGGCCGGCCTGCTCGCCACCCATAACGAAAACAGCGATATCATAAAACTGGCGAAGTCGGTCAACAGATGCGCGGCGTCCGTCGCTATCGCCAAACTGTTTGATATGTAACCACCTGGAAGGATTGGCGATTACAATCAGCAAATAAAATACTAACACACAAACGTCATTAAAACGTTATAATAAATCACAAATCATCAAAAAGACCCTGGAGGAATGCGCGCAGACGTTGGCTGCATCGCCACGCTGTATGGTCAAGTTATGGGCAAAATAAGAGCCAGCCTTCTGGACCCGTTTTACAACGCTACAAGTCTATTTTAAAGACAACAAAAATATTATTTAATATTATTATTATTTAATTAGCATTATAAAATAACACATAAACTCTGTTGCCTTGTAGTAGGAAAACTGGTAAATAACATATAAAACCGCGGGTCACCATTAGTGCAAAAAACTCAATTTCCCACCGGTATAGCTATTCGTCACTTCACGGTATTTGAAAGGAAATGACGGAGAAATGAGCGGCACTAATCAATGTAAAAAGGTGTATTATATGCATTAAACCTATTTAGATAAGAGCTGTGTATTTGCAAAAAAGCACATGGTTAAAATATGGTTTTTCCGACTGGCAATATCTAGTATGCATCATTTCATCTCTTTCACACAACGGCAATCAGACAAGGCCACCGATAAAATGGATACAATACGATATCGGATCACACGATGTAAAACTTCAAATCGTACCATCTACCTGACATACTGCAAAGCGTGTATTAAAGAATGACGTTCAGTCGTCGATCGATGCTCAAGGTTTCATTCACAAAAAATCACTCATGAAAGAAATCTTGACTTGCCCCAACTGTTGTTCTGTAATAAGAGCCTATGTTTCCATTCCTGTGAAAAACCAGTAGTTCTGCGAACGAGCACAGACGGTTTAGCAACTACGAGCCATCATGAACTTAGTATGTCCCGAACTCAGAACTCATGGGCTTATATCTCGACAACCTCTTGACCGATTCTACTCATACTTAAAACACTTGTTTTGAATTGAGTACCTAATGCTTCTGCAAAATATTATAAAAGTTGACTATTAAATGACGCTGCTTCTCCTCTTTTTTGGGAACTACCAGACAAGTCAAAAATCCCCGACGACAAATAAATTTCCTGAGTTTGTATAACTTGTGTACCTACCAAGTTTCGTTGAAAAAAGTAACCTGTACGCGAGTACTGTACCACAACCGGACCGACAAAAGCAAACTTCGACAAGATGAATCAGATATTTTCGCTCACTTCGTTCGCTCCGCTCGGCCAGCAAGATGATGTCGAACGTGAGCCCATTAAAGCATAAAAAAACAAAAAAGAAACAAAAAACAAGATGCATTACTCACCTACAATTTCACCTATCATAAACACTACACAGAGTATGCTGGCGATTATCAGTTTTCTCCGCGCTCTTTTGTCTATCTCTTCGTTTCTTGATCTGTGACAATGCCCTGAAAAAACAGAGAACACATCTTCAAATTAAGAGGTCAAAAAAAGAAAAAACCAACACAATGAAATACCCATTAGGTAATTTATTACTTGCGCCATTTAGATAAGCAATTCTGACCGAAGTCTGACGTACGTTGATTAACATATTCCGTTATTTGGAATTAAGAGAAACAATACCTGCAACTGAGCCGGTGCTCAAAGATGCGCTCTATGGGGGAGGCCTATGTTCAGCAGTGGACGTCTACAGGCTTATGGTGATGTGTCATTCACGCCCAAACCGGCTGAACTACACATAAGCAAGCGAACCACACGACCCTATAAGACACGATGAGTGAAACTGCAACTGTTATGGGCGGCCGTATCGCTTAACAGCAGGTGAACGACTAGCTCGTCATGTCATTCATTCTCAGAAAAATACAATAAAAAACTATATTGGACCGCACCCCATGTGGTAACCGCACCCCTATAGTTAAACTTCCATAATCAATTTCAACTTATCTTAACCCAATTAACTTTTAATAATTCAATTACACCCGCGTGGGGTCACTGTGAAGTTTCTTGTAGGTTCTTATTTACAGATGTAATCGAAGCTACGGATCGGAGTTGTCTATTCTGCATTGTGCCAGATTGCTTGCACCTGTCGTGGAAGAGAGAACTTCTTTTTTTTTTAAATATATTGTGCACTGTGTGATTTTATCTGCTTAGTAATTTATAATAATAATTTAATTTGACTTGTAAAAGTACTATGAGTAGCCTATTTGCAATAAACTTTGTCTTTGTCTTTGGTGAAACCGAGGAGTGCGTCTATAGTTCGCCATATTAATTTAGTGTCATACGGCAAGCGAGAAGTCGGTCGTTGATTTTGTTGTTTATATCCCGCATGCACTTTTTATCGCAAACGGCCGGTCAAGCGGCGTGAAGGCTGTATATTTAATTGGGCAACGAGCTGACAAGAGGATCAGGGGGTCTAGCACCCTTTCAATTGGCGTTAACGCCAAACGCTAACTCCAAAATGCATTGAAATGACATTAGCTGTGGAAAAGATAATTAGTGTATTGGATTGATATTTCGGAAATCGCTAGCTATTCCGCAGCTCAATGTAATTTCAATACATTTTTGGAATTAGCCTTTGGGATCTTTGCTAGACCCCCTGGAGACCGAGCGGAAATGACGACATAAGCGTGCTTCCTCGGGATTGCACCTTAAACTTAATATTCATAATTTTTTCTTTATAGTTTTTTTTATACGCGATTTTTGTTTAGATAGGTACTTATATTTATGCCTACTACGGAGACCCATAAAGGATGAAGTCACGTTTCAAACAAAATTATAAAAAAACATTACGGATCTACGATACCTCATAAAGATACATAGACACGTAAACAACATAGGTACCTACGTCAAACTTGAAACACCCCTCTATTTGCGCCGGGGGTTAATAAATATAGCGCTTTAATCTTAAATGTTTATTCATTCACAAACAACGTGTATGCAGGAAAACGATGCGCAGTAGGTAAGAAATTCTTCATCAACATTAAATCAGTTACCTTTGAAATAAATTGCGATGCATTTGATTTGTTTCTGGGAACTGAAATATGATCAGCGGCAGAGCCCCGTCGTGATCTGTCCGTCTGTCTGACTCTGAATTCACTGATTTATTAACCGAATATTGTTTTGTGCATGCGTAAGGCTCCTTTTGTGCGAAACAAAAACTTAGGTCTTATATTACAATTTTTCTTGATGAAGGAATGATTGGTCCTTGCAGGGTCAGCGTACTATTATATACTCTGTGACAAGGTGAACAAATCAAGGCATGTTGACTGCATGAGTGCATACCACGTGCATACAATCATGTGCAACGGACATTCTCAAGGACTCAACAAAGAATTATTTCATAATCGTGAAATGACAAAAAAAAATAAAAAATATATAAGAACTGGTGGTCAGTTCTCTGGACCATTGCTTTGCCTTCCCAAAATGTTAAGGCCTTCGTTCTCTATATTCGAGTAAAGTTGCGAGTTGGCTAGCCACCACGTAATGTCACTTGTAACTGCAGTAACGAATTCGCATTACCCATGTTATCGGTCGACAGTTTCCTTTTCTCTAATAATAATCTAGTAGAGCTTATATGCTTGTTTGCTTTGTTTGTTTGACATTAAAAGACAGAATTGGAATTTTGAATCAAATCGAGATTAATCATTTAGTGAATGTAATCTGAATCTTCTGTAATGTAGTGGTTGGGTTGAGCAGGTTGAGCTCGATTCCCGCTACAATATAAGTATTTGCGCCCAGGAAAAAAAGGTCAATTACTTGTTCTATGTCTGGGTGTTGTAGGAATATGGTCTTCGTATTCCCCTGGTTTAGATAGTACAGGGAATCCTAGTTAAGGTCCAGGATCTATGTATGAAATCGTTGGGCATTCATTAGCAAGTTTCAGTAATTATAGTCGGCAGGCCACATCGCATTCATTTTCGTGGTGTCACCTTTTAATACCTATTAGATAGACAGCTAGGTGTAGAAAATGAAACAATCATAGACATACCAGTCTTGACTGACCAAGACAATCATTATCTACTACTAATAAACATAACCTGTCTTTGAAACTTCTTTACAGTTTCTTACTTCATGCCTGTCAGGAAGTCCGGGCTGAATCGTTACGTTACCCGCGACTTCAAACTAGTTAATTGAATAATTTGATCAAAGCACCGTTAAATTGCTCACTACTTTGTTACGATTGGTTGATGATGCAGAATAGACATTTTTTGTGCCACTTCAGATCTGCCGTTGTTCTTGTTATGGTGTCCTCGAGCTAAAAAGATTGTATGCCTGTTTTTCAGATAAGTAATGTTTTGTCTAATATCTACAAAACTGAAAAGTTATAGCACCAGAATAAATTAGTTGTAACGTATTTCGTTTTAATTACTCTTCCAGTACAACATTCGGTTAAGGCGCTGAATGCTCCCAAATCGACTATTTTGAACGTGATTATCTCAAAACGTATACCATTTACAGGATTGAAAAAAATGCACGTTAATACTGGTCATATCTTCTTTCCATCTGCCGAAACCGAAACACGTTTACGAAAAGTTTTCTCGATAGAAAAAAATCGTTAAGTGACCTCTAAAAAAATCATTCAAACGTGCTAAAATGTTACATTATAATAAGACACCCCATTGAAATAAATCATAGTGATAAGCTATGTTTCAATGCATCCGTCTATAAGCATTTCTTTTATAACTAATTATTTGTACCGAAAAATGGAAAAGTCGAAGTGCAACGCAACGTAATCGCCATACTTTTGCTATGTATAAAGCGACCCTATAAGGTACAAAATAAGTTTCAAGTTTGTCTGCTGTAATAAACGTGCTCGCATTGGGTCCTGTCAGGGCCTTAAGACTTACGTTCAGCTTCACTAATACTGCCATTTCGCCTCTCGATCTCCTCTCCATCAGAATTGGTCTCTATTACAGCACAGCACCCCGTGGAAGGGTTGCCATGTACGCAGAATATCACCCGCCTGCCTCTGGTTGGACTGTCTGTGGTGCCAGTGCCGTACGACACTTTGCCATCTTTGTACCTGGGGACAAAATAAAATAGTTGAAACAAGAAGAACACAATATACTTAATTATGTTGGAATGGTTGATATGTCCAAAACACTTCAAGACAATTCCTCTGCAATGGGGAAAGCATAAAAAACTTCAAAGATGGCTGTTGTTTCAGTGCAAACTCCCACAGCCCAGAAATTGACCCTTTAATGCCTGTGATCAGGTCTTTCCTGGCGATGTGAAACTTTTACCAAATCTAAGAGATCATCATCATTATCAGCAGCCTGAAGACGTTCACTGCTGAACATAGGCCTCCCCCAAGGAACGCCACTTTAAGCAGTAGCTCGTCTCCTGCATCCAACAGCTCCCCGCGGCTTAATCTAAGGGATACCTTCATAAAATGCAGTGGACGAAGTCAGGTTTTCTTACATGAAACACTTCTCAATTGTGGTTAAATAAAAAGACTCGCCCAAAGCTCTTTGGATGCTCTTTCATGCAAGTGTTTTTATGTAAATATCATAGAATTTAGGTATCTATTCTAAGGTAAACATCTTATTTGTTTCCTCTATGTAATGCCACGAATTATCCTATTAAGCTGGTGAACGGTGCGGTTGGTTGAGCATGATGTGTTTACAGTACAGATTCTCAATTTACCGCGCTTGACGCTTGTAAAAAGTGGTTTTACAGAGTAATTGCCATATTTCAAGTCACTGCTTGCCACTGCTGGGATACGATACAGGCCTTACCCCAAAGGGAGGAGTGTAGGTCGTACATAATCTACCACATTATTCCACACTTCGTGATTCTTGAACAATTCGGTTTTCCTCACTACAGTGTTAGTACCTACACTGTGTGACTACACTTTTATACGACCAAGTCCAAATTCCGAAAATAACTTGAAATGTCAGTGGTGCAGCTGCAGGGCCAAGTAGTTGTTATACTGCTAAGTTATTTCGTGCATCATCTACCTACACTTATCCCACTAAGTGTGGTCTGTACAGCATATTTATCCCATCCATTCACTTCTACTGCTACATTATTTCGTGATTTTTATATTATTATTATTATTCATTTATTTCGTACAAAGTTTTATATGGGATTACATACTAGGGCCGGTAAACCTCGCAAAGGTTTGTCTTGGCACTAGGGGTCCTCTAAAAGCTAGACAAAAGTAAATGCAACCTATGACATTAATTCCTTACCATGCTACTATACACTCACTTGTGCAAGTAAGTGTACAATAACACAGTGGTAAACATAAGCTATTATCGTTAATCATATAATTTACTAGACACTAACTAAATGAGCTAAGAGCTAAGACGGCTGCGAGAAAGCTTGGAGTGCTGTCTAAAGTTAGGCAGTACTTAACACCATCCCTGCTACTACGGCTATACCAAGCTCAGATAAGAGCCTGTATGGAGTATTGTAGCCACATATGGGATGGTTCCGCAAAGTACCAGCTTGCTGCTCTGGACTCTATAGAACGTCGCGCCAAAAAGCTCATCAATGACGAGATGTTGGTCGTGAGGAGACTGCAGAGACTGGAGCACCGACGGAGGGTGGCATGTCCTTCGATTTTCTACCGGTTGTACCACGGGCAGTGCGCACAAGAGCTGCACGAGCTAATCCCACCATCTCCATTCCGCCACAGAACTACGAGGCGCGGGGAGTCGTTTCATCCCTATGTAGTAGACTTGCCAAAATGCCGCACCAAGCGTTTCGCTGAGTCCTGCATTATGCGGACTGCAAGAGATTGGAATGTGCTCCCGTCGTTCTTGTTTCCTAACAAATATAACCTGGGTCTTTTTAAGACAAGAGTGAATAGGTACCTCATGAGTTTGCGTGTTACACCTTCGGCTGCATCGTCGCATTCCATCAGGTGAGATGTAGTCAAACGCAGGCTTATTCTACATAAAAAAAACACTGCCTGCGACTTCGGTCCCGTGGACTACGTGTATTGCAATGCAATATAAGCGCAACTTCGGATCTAAACCTCTCAGGTTTCGTTTTTTTGAGAACATCAAAATTTCCAATACGTTAAATGTCGTATTTAACTGGTTGGGTTACATACGATACGGCCCAAATGGGTCAATAGCACAATCGCATTCTTGGAAATCTGCCAGGATACGGCCTCTTACTATACCTAAGCAGTTCATCATCTTCAACAGCCTGAAGACGTCCACTGCTGAACATAAGCCTCCTCCACAGAGCGCTAAACCTTGAGCGTCTGCTTGCCTCCTGCACTCAACTGGGTCCGGTCTCACTAAGCTCAAGTTAATCCATGAGTATCCTAATTTTAATCATAGTAACACCCATTATTTAAATATGGTAACATTCGCGACCTAATTTTCCAGATATACATCACACAAGTACAATACAATTAACATGTTATCTCTAACACGTTATACTACAACTGTATATGATAACGATTACACCTGCTACGTTGTATTAAGCCTAAGAACAAAGTTTGATATAAATAAGTCTTAGATAATATTGTTATTATTTAAAATATAGACAGACTATCTGCCGCCTCAGGCTTCATACGCGTGGCCAGTGTATCGCAATTTGCGATTAACCCCCGGGTTTCGCACGTTAATCAAACTCTTCTTAACTCATACAAAATGCTATACGCTCATTGGCTGAAGACACCCGATAATCAACAGGCAACCAATAAGGGTTCAGGATTTTTAAGTTGACATGGTTTATTTTTCAAACGTACGGGTTTCAAACAGGTTAAAGTATCAATGATTTGAGAGCTTTTCCCTGATCCTACGATCCTACTACCTTTTTTGATTTACCGGTTTAGATGTATTTATAAAACAAATTTATAATTAGATTTATTGATCAATCAGAACATAATGTCATAAGCTCTCCAATTTTAAATGAGGAATTTTACTGAGTTGTACTATTAAAGATAATAGTACCTACATATACCTTTACCTTCAGTATTTAAACAGAAAGACAACACGATGTTTACCTACAGATCGAGATTGCATCTTCTAAGAAATAGTATACCCCAAGATACCAACTCCCGCAGACCTTCGCTACTATAATACCTGATATGACAAACTCTTTGGTATATTGAAGCAGGACTGCAAAATACTGAAAACCGCTACAAGCATCCTGTATTCAGTCTGCGGCGCTTATTTGAGCTCTTATCAATACCGATATCGCCTTATCGACGACTGCTGTTTACGGTGCTTACTATCGCATTAAATTTAAAACCACCTCCTGGGTTTATTGACCTACTTCTGACCTTGATAAGGACATTTTGTGCAAACACGTGCGAAATCTTAGAAGGGTCCGCGTGGAACAGGTTCTTCGGGTAATTTTGGGTTTAAAGTTATGGGGGAGATTTTTGAGAAATTTACCCTAACAAAACCGCGCATGTCCAATGGCCTGGTTAAAAATGCTGGAGCCTGGGTATCTTACCAACTGCGTATAAAGATCTATAATGCGATAATTTCCGTTTGCTTCTTTTTTTTTATGAGAATGAATGACGTGACGACTAAATAGCCGTTCACCTGATGTTAAGCAACACGGCCAGTAACAGTTGCAGTACCAATCGGAACTTTAAAATAATAAAGTTTCGCGTGACACTGCCCTGTGCACATCATACTGAGACATCACACAGTCTAGTAATAAGATCACTCGACTGTGTAAGCAGGTCATCAAGTCTCATTTGCCCAGTAATTTCACTAGCTATAAAGCCCTTCAATGCGGAACACAGTAGTGCTTGCACACTACTGCTTGGCGGCAGAATAACTGGCAAAGCGGTGATACCTACCTAGACGAACTTTGCAGTAAAGTGCTACCATAATACAGGCATGACCATTCAGGAAACACTCACTCATTATGTTCAAGATGTTTATGAATACCATAACAAGTCTTCCAAGGTGTGTTCCAACTGTTCTCTTCAATGGACAAAATATTTACGTTGACACCACAAAATGGAATTAAGACGTCGACACGTGATAATGTTTACTTTTCCACCCACTGTGTAATCAGCAAACGTTGAACATTTCAGGGCAGCTGTTGAAATATGTTCAGGTATTCAATGAAACAATTTATTATCACGTCGAAATCACATAAACTAGGCCGGAGCTTCTGTTCTGACAGATTTGAAAAGCCAGGATTGTTTTCCGGAAGATCCATTTACAATAAGAATACAATACCGAACCCCGAATCTCAAACCATCGAAAATGTTTCGATTCAAAATTCACATTCCCCATCTCCTTCATCTACATTCAGGATGAAAGAGACGGAGATGGTAGAAAGGTCTTGCCTTTTCCAAAGGAAGATGCTCTCCAGAAGAACGTCGCCTTTTGGATTCTAAGGTTCATATACCCAGCCTTGATTCAACATAATATAGCCTCCAGTTATCCTTATGTTATAACTCAGGCCCAATGCAGACAGGAAAATATCGCTTCTGATCGGGAAATCATATTAGATGACCTAATAAAGAAATGACAGATTAACACAGAATAGATAGTAAGCAGATGTCTGACTTCGAAATTAAATTTTGGAATTGCCAGAAGATAAATTCTCTAATACGAATTATGAACATGAATAGGTATTAAAAATCTTTAAAACCGAGCCTATTTAAAAGTAGGAAATCTTGGAACTATTTTAGATATCGAAATATTAAACTAAACAAAACTTACTGCAACAAGGGTTTCGAGTCTGTTTCGTTCATTTTCCCTGATATATATCTAAACACTTAAAACAAACACTAGATAATTTTCAACACACTAGGAAATGTAATACCGAGCAGCACGGCAACGTCACTGGCTAAACACTAATTTCTGTCTAATATTACTGTAACTTATCTATGTAGCCAATCGAAGGAGGGCCGCTCCCTTAAAATATTTAAAATGTAGGTAGGTAGAGATAACGCCTGCCGCGCACTGGTGGCGACGCGGCGTGTGATAACTTCTGTTAGTTGACAACTAATAGAGTTGTAATTGTTTTCAATGCCTGCATTACATCTATCTTATACTACTTTTACATATACAATAACTATTATCTAGTCTAGTTAAAGTTTGTGCGTATACAACGTTTCTTGTGAAAATGCTGACAAAATATGGGAAAAATTAATGTAATGGCATTGCGTAAGTGTATATTAATGCTGTCATAGAATTCTGGTTGTGCCCTAGTTCATGCAAGAATCATGCATGAAGGCATGCAAATAGACTCAATGTTTACAATACTACCTATTTTAACAACTATATGTAAACTGCATGCTGGAAAGTTCCATTCCATTATAGACTTTGCGGTACAGTCTCTCTTCTTTCTTTGTTAAAAAGAATTCCTAATTTTTGTTAGACAGTCTAACTTTACGCTAAATAAACTACACCTATCCATTGTATAGATAGGTACAGGCATAGCATCTCTCTCAACCAGACTCAATATAAGTAATGCTTCGTTCTTCCTCGCGTATAGTAAGTCACTAGTGTCAGATTTTTCGTAGGTTCAAGTGGTTTATAAATTCTGACACTAGTGAGTATACACGAGGAAGACGGTCAAGTCTTCGAGCAGGGATACAATCCCTGATCGAATACTTGAATGGCTTCTGGCGACTTTTGTCTTACGAAAGCAACGCGCTCTAAAGCACCGCCGTGAAACCAATTCAAGAGGTCATTCTTTACGAAATAAATCCGTTCTAAATAATAAAACCCAAGCTTATGGTGGGAACCAATCACTTTTTTTCATACCGGAACCACTATCAGTGTTTAATATTTGATTATCTGCTTATCAGGCTCCGGATTCGGTTAGTCGAGTGCTAAATAACAAGTAGCTTGTCCACAGGTAAGTATTGTAATCTACGGATACGATAACAGGGTATCTGTCTCCATAACCTTACTTGACTTAGTAGTGCTTAAAGCTACAACGCTTTTGATACCACTGCTATTATCCATGAGGGACTTAACTCATCAGGTGGGGTTGGTGCAGTCTTTACAATAATTCTTCTGAGAACGATAGGCTTTGATTGAATGTTTTTTTACGACCAGCCGCCTCGTCATCGGCCCGATACGTTCCCAATTCGCACTGCTGGGACACGGACCTTCTCTATCACAGGGAGTGTGCATGGGCAAAATTCACTACGTCGGCCAAGTCCGGGTGGGTGGGTGATAATGAGACATAATCTGTGAAAGCTTATCATTTTGCCATAATCACCACACTAGGTAACCTACCTTAGGTTTGGTGATCACACAATACCGAAAAAATTCTGCCCATTCTCTAGATATTCCTTCAGCTGGCTCTTATAGCACCCAGGAAGTAATAGAGTGGTCCTCACATACCGGGACATAAATTTATAAAAAAATTAATATTAGCAAAACTATGGATTATTTTGTAATTCAATTCTTTAGTGTTTAATAGCTTGGTAAGAAAATGGATTTCATAAAATATACCGTCTTCTACTATTTGATTGGTTTAACTATTTTTCACCCTACCCTACTAACGACCGCTGAGGAAGAAAGGTTCTCGAGTGGCGACCATAAGTAGACCGACGACCTGGTGAAAACCGCGGGGAGCCGATGATGCAAGATGGCAAGCACCCGCTCAGTGGCACTTTTTGGGAAGATCTATGTTCAGCAGTGGACGTCTTCAGGCTGATGACGCTGCCGATGATGCAAGATGGCAAGCACCCGCTCAGTGGCACTTTTTGGGAAGATCTATGTTCAGCAGTGGACGTCTTCAGGCTGATGACGCTGATGATGATGATGATGATGATGATGGTGACTATTTTTCACTAGGTACCCTATGCCCATATTTGCGCAACATTACCAGTACTTACGCCAGATTAGTACTTATCTAATTGGTAGCAATTACAGAACATTAAGTTCCTCAACTAATATTTGCTTTGACTATATGTTATAGAGCAAGGTACTTGTACATGTTTGTTTATGATATTAACATACACTGTGTAATGAGTAAGGACCATCCTTTTCTATTCACTTCAAAAAAGCAACCCAAAATATGACCTACTCGGTTGTATTTTGGGTTTCAAAAAATCAGTAGTTTGGTGTTTAAATTAAAATATCTGGAATAAGTAATAATGGAATAAGTCATTGCCGTCCAAGAAAAACGCATAATTGTTATGAATGGATATCCTTCAAAACACGAGACACTTGACGAGATAATCATAAAAGCAATACTTATCTATTTATTTTAAGTACGTACTTAGACCTACCTAAAGCGCGGAGTACGCAAGTCAGGCCTACCGCGGGCGCAGCATAGAAGGATGAAATATGCTCTAGGTCGGTGGGCTAAATTAAACCGCCTTCATCATCATCATCATCATCATCATCACCATCATTAGGCTGAAGACATCCACTGCTGTACATTAGGCCCACCCAAAGAGTGTCACTTTGCCTCCTAGATCCATCAACTCCCAGCGTTATATCTTTAAGAATTAGCAAGTTGGGGGTAGAACTGACAACCGATGGGGAAGAAAGGTTCCATGAACCGGGAATATTTTGCTTAATAATTCTACTTTGTTAGACTATACCTACTTTGTTTAAATTATTCAGATATTTATTAAAACCACTCTAATAATGTAATGCTACACATCATTGACATACATTTTTATTTAATTTTACTGTAATGTTTTTTGATGGAATACGTAACTGATAGTTACCTACTTAACCTCAATGTGGTTTCATTATCATAGAACATTAAGAAGTGTCTAGAACTTCAAGTAATAATATGTTTGTATTATAATGAATAGAACAATAATGTGGAAATCTAAAGCAAAACATTTTAAAGGGAGGCCTCCCTTTAAAATGTTTTGCTTTTCATCAATCAGTCAATCAATCAATCACTCAATCAATTAATCAATCAATCAATCAATGTAGAATAACTTTAGTCCAGCCATATCTATACTTATCTTTGGATAATAGAATCCTTTGATACTAATTTGATACAACAACAACCTAAATCTACAATAAATCCAACACTACTGAAATATACCAACAACGGACAAACTACACAAACAATGGTCTAATATTATACCAACTAGAAGATAATGCCTATTAATTATAGAGTCTATCTATAGCATTGAGCTTGTCTATTATTGTTGTTTGTGGGATATAGAATTTTCCATCTATCTCTATCTAGTATTACAAATATGATAGTGACTATGTCCATATTTTATCTTTAATCTGAACCAATGAAGTGGGGACCAGCGGACGAACAGGTATAGAGTTTTTTTTATCCTGATAAAATGTAATTTACAAGTGAAACCACATGCAAAGGCGAGCTATCAATATAACATACTACTAGAACCACCTGCGGTTTCCTTTTATGCACACGGAAATTATCAATTTTCCAGAATAAATGTTGATATCTGTGAAATGCTGTAACATATTTGCAAAATTCACTCAATATCAGTGTAGTTGGATTGGTGTGAACATTGTCATATCAGGGTGAATAATTACTGGCACTCAGGTTTTTGAAAATTCTAACACCAATAATAAACTGGCTACCGAGAATATGAATTCATTGGACACCGCTATGTATGATGCCTTACACATTGCAGAAGATGGGAGGATGTTGCGTGCAATCATAAAGGTCATGGAAGGTATAGGTCACAACCCTCTGACATGAGGAATATGAATCAAGGGGGGGGGGGGGGGGGGGCGAGAGTATGATACTGACATGTCATCCAGTACACTAAATTATATGGATGAACAGGACAGATCAGACTGTGACCTATTAGATTATCATGATGGATTTATATCAACAGATAACAAATAAAACTGAAACCCTACTAAATATAGTATATTTGATTGAAGCTGAAACCTGACAAATTAAAATGAATTTTTAATTGAATTAAATTTTAGTTTAAAGAAATAAACCAAATAGTACAGGTAAATAAGTACCTAGTTCATGTTATTGAATAAACTTACCTAGTTAGGTCTAAGTGCCTACAAAGATTTGCTTTAACATATTCACAGCACAGGTTTTCTTTTTTTGGATTAGAGCAAATATTTTTCTTACTATATCACAGACATTCATGTCATGACATAAATGCAGGGTTATGTTTACACACACTCATGTTCCATGAACTTATTTGGTACCTAGGCAGGTATCTATTTTAACACAGATAGGTACTGTGTACCTACCTAGGTATTACTAACAAAATACAATATGAATTCTAATACCTTGAGGCCAAAAACTACAATAGGTATTAGTATTAGGACCTAACTGTAAAAGGTCCTCAAGTAGGTTCCCAAAGAAAAATTAATTTGAGTAAACTATCAAACATAGAACTCACCCGTTAACTGTAATTTGGGCTCCGTGATCCATGACTCCGTTTCTGATCAAACAACCAGGAGTTTCTGACTTCTCTTCGATGTGGTAAGCCTCAACATCTTCCAAGATCGCTGCACGGTCTTCGTTCGTTTTGTTCAACTTATCACTAGACAAACTTTTTGACCGATATCTCCCGTTCAAGGGAGCTAAACTTTTATCAGTAAGCGCACTTAAACTGTTTATTTTAGAATCATTTGGATATTTATCGCTGAATAAATTGGATGACATTTCTTAAACAAATATCGCTGTCGCTGACGCGTACGTCAACGCCAGGCCAGTTGTCAATCTCAGCTGTGCGACGCGCTTCGACTGGCGTTCCGGAGACGTAAACGAAACGTTTTGCCAGCAACAGATGGTCAAACAAAACAATGGCACTCGACTTGTTTTAGTAGTACCGCTTATCCTTGTTAATTCAATAATTAGAGCTAGTTTATTTAATTCAGTCGAATTATGCCATCTAAAGTTGATTCAAAAATTCTCAGCATGATCTGCCTTCAAGTTAACATTTTATAACAAGTGAAGGTAACGACTCTTTTTATCCGGACCGAACGTCCGAAGGGAAAAAAATATTATTCAAATAAGACAATTTCAATAAAAATGTAAATTATCTAGTTATCTATTACCTATTAGGCAGTAGTATCTCATCCATCAGTAATCACAAACAAAATATATACTTAATAAGATCTAAGTTTAGTAGAAGTAGTAGAAACCTATCCTTTTTGATGCTACTTCGGATGATCCCCGATTTAAACGAAACGGAATGGTTTTTAACAGGGTTGAATTTGGATCGTAAAGTAGGTACTTATAATTAATTATTGTAAAGGTAGGTAGGTACGTAGGTAGTTAGGTACCTATAGACGTAAAAGTTTCGGTAGTTTATTCAACACGAGGTTACCTCTAGTATTATTATTGTGTCCTCACTAGGTATTAGGTATTATAGACCAAAGATGGGTATGCTTACCTAAATAAGTTTTTGATAATAAGTGATAATAAGTAAATACCCGGGTATACTCTTTGTTGTGAAGTCCACGGGCAAAATTAGATATTTAATAATAGGTTACTCTGCCAATTTAGCCCGGACTGTAGGCAAAATTGTGTGCATATAATCGGATTTAGGTTGGTGCGAGTGGAGGAACCGTGGGACACTAGGTATAAAATAATATATGTGTGTTTTATTATTATTGTATTTTGATAACTTATATTTGTGATTTTTCGATTTTTTAAATTGTTTATGTGTTTATTGCCTAGATTACACGAATTTTATTTTATACAGTATACGTATCTAGGTACTTATAAAACTTTATCATTGTTATTTATTTTAAATTGATTTTCTCAATCAAACTGTTATCATTGACTGCATCGCCTGACAAGAGCATTACAATGCTGTTACCACCAAGCTCCCGAGGCTGGACACTTGACCTCAGAACGCGTGCTCTGTTTTACAATAAAAATTGCTACACACCGTGAATACAGAACGTGTTTTATAACATATTACATACTATTAAAGTGTGTTTTGATACATAGTGCTGAATTTTATAACAACAAAAGAAATAAAATATAAATGAAGTATATAGCCGAACAACCTTATTTTTTGTAACTAATTTAACTACCTATTTCATTAGAGGCGTTTTTATAAATTATAGGTAATATAATTTATGTTGTGCCTCAATATTATGTAACAAAGCACGTTGGGTTTAAAACCAGATAACACTATATTAAGTAGGAATACCTACATTCACTCCTAATAATTTAGGTAATACCTAGGTATTTATCTATTTAAACGTCGATACCTAAATAACAAAATAAAAAATAAATATACAATGCAACTCACATTTCTGTAGCTCCCGTAGTACTGCCCAAATAGTAATGACAAAACCTAACCATTGCTGTGCTTAATTACTTTAATAATTATTCAAATGAAAGAAAAAAGAGACAAGCAAGAATACAAAAGGGCGAGACAAATAATATGTTAGAAAATTAAAAAAGTGTGCAGAATCAAAACTAGAATTTATAACCACTTAGTAAAAGATCATTTTATCGTATCATAATAATTTCATTTATGATGACCACAACGGTTCAAATCATTCAAAATTAGTTACAAACGATAAGACCAATCGATAACGGTTTTATTTTATACGTATTTTAAAAACTCCATGGATGAAATGTTTACGTCCGTGCTCATTACCACTTATTATTTTTGGCAAGTACTTAAATACTTTTTCTAGATGTGATTTATACGCGTAATGAAACAAAGACCCCTCAAAACAACATTAATTTAATGTACCTACTAGGCTACTACTAAATTAAGTAGAATCTTATAATAATAGGTTCCTGCTTAGATACCTACGAGCGATAAATAGAAATCGCGGTCCTTCGGAACGTGAGCCTTGGAGATCGGGGTAAGTGAGGAAGTAGCCCGAGTATAGCCACAGAATTCGCCCTATAAAAGTAACCTAGATTATATTCTAGTCATATTTTAAGTCTACGTTTATAATATTTTAAATCAACTGTCTCATAGTCATGGTATCAATAAATTTTGCTAGGTAGGTATAGGTACAGATTACAGGCTACACTGCACTCATCCCTAGTGGAATATTAAATTTTCTAGATTATTCTACGATATTATAATAACAAAATATAAGTAGATCATAAGTTTAACTCTTCCCTGACTTGATAAACCTAACACAAATGAATTATGCAACAAAAGCAGATAGCTAGCTACTAATATTGTCTGGCTGGACAGGTAACAATGTAGATGGAATTAGCCAAATAGATATCACGTACCTACTATAGATAAGTAGCTAGGTCAAGATTTCTCTATATTGTTATTTAATTACGCAGGTAATTTGTTTTTGTTTGTGTTTTTTCGTATTGTTAAGTTTATTGTGGAGTTGTTATTTCTACAGTGTAAAACCTGAGGCAATAGGTATAAAAATAGTAGGTAATAAGAAGGTAGACTACTAGCATATGTATGTGTAATTAAAACTACTAGATATCTATCGTGTTCATTTAGTTATACCCAATGATAATATACCTACCTACATTATTTCAGTCAACCTTCATAAATTGTGCTATCAGTTAATAATAATAATAATAATAGGTTCCTCACTCTGCAGCCCTGACCACCGGTAGCTTGGGCCCTGCCCCGCTGCCGGCAGGACACTAGGTTTAGGTTTTTTATAATATTTTTGTGTTTTTAATTTTATAAGAAGTATTATAAAAAACATAGATTTAGGAAATATAACTAAATGACTGAATAATAATAATAAATCTTACGTTACGTAATAAGTTGACCGAATAACACGAGCTGGGATGCTTTCTGTGGGAAATATTATAAACGACTAGGTAGGTACCTACATACATACATATCACTTTGTAATTACAACAGTGATGTATAGCCATATGTGTAATAAATACTACTACACATATGGTATAGCTATGTATATTATTGTATATGTATAGGTAGGCCCGTGCATACATTGCTAAATACGTAGATGATAATGTTTGTGTAACTATTAGCCAATAATTATTTAATAAGTAAATACAAATAGGTATAGGTAGATACTAACTTACTTATATTTTACCATTGTCTGATGCTGAATATCTTTATTTTTGTGTTGAAAATAAAAACTAAGTGCAATAAATTGTGGGCTTCTTCAATCACCTGCTCGTGTCCCACTATTTATTGCCCTACTATCTTCGATTGATGTAGGTATAGATGCCTATCTGTACAACGACCGAAGATTGGGTCATTGTTTATTTAAAAAGCGATACACTGTCCAATTTTAATTCTACAAAAAATTATTAATAAATTATATTTAAATGGACCTAACCTATTATTTATAGGTGCCAATTAATTTGGATAGGTACCAATTTCCTGATTACTCCCTGTATAAACGCAATAAAAAATGCCGTGTGGTCTCCCGGTTTGCGAATATCACCTCATCTCTTCCCGTCGGTTTCTCTCTGGCCATTATAGTATATGTAGCATTTTAGTATCTATTCACGTATGGGCCAGACGGTAAGGCATAATATCGTAATCGGTGCTCTGACTATAGTTTCGCGTCAGCTTCTTATTAGTGCAGATTCTGAGTACAGACCAATAGACTTTGAAGGTTACGTTACGACCATGATGTGCTTATATTCAACTGCGAAGATTATTATGGACGACCACTTATCTACTCCATATAACTAATAAATGACCGGCCAAGTGCAAGTCGGACTCGCGCACAAAGGGTCCGTTTCATTAACTTTAAATACGAGCAAAAAATCACGTTTGTTGTTGGAGCCCTGTTCATGAGATACAGCTTCATAAATTATGCAAGTAAAATAATTCCGTTCATCAATAAAATTTTTCCCTCACAAATTAGGTATCTGTAAGTAAATTGATTACCTAATTAATTAGTGGGTAACCCTACCATAATTGTGTCTTCAATTAACAAACGAAGGAGAGTGTAGAATGAACTCACGGACCTGGGTAAAAACAAGAGTTTCAGAGAAAATCAAGCAATATCGTCGCATGCGCATACAATAGCAAGGAATGATAACATTATTGTTATTTGATACTGGTTAATGATATTAGGCGTCGGTAAATTATCGATAATACGCGGTATAGTGACATCTTGATACATTAAGTATGGGTGCGTAGTACTATATGCTTATCTAAGTGGGTATTCTGTGGTACTTACAAGCCTTGATTATATCAAAACTCCAAAAAGGACCAAATGACAAAGCAACCTGAGGTTAATCACGAATCAAGTAACTTTATAGCAACGCCAAAAGTGGAGCACGTTTGCGCATGAGATGCCATTCACTCTTGACTTGAAAAGACCCAGCTCAGGAGGAAACGTTGTTGCCGCGTTTTCTTGATTCGAACCTCAATGTGTCGCACAAGCGTAGGGCACTCGCTCCTATCTATCACTTTCCTTTTCAAAGACTCCTCAAGCCTAGAATTATATATCGTTATACAATTATTGAAAGCGTACTTGCGCCATTCGCGTGGCTGATTGTTATGTTAGCAGCGTTGTGACAGATTGCGTGTCGGCTGGTAGTGACCCACAATTAATACGTTACAATTATTAAGTCACACGACTTGTTAGTGGAACAAGTTCATATTGTAACCATTTGTTACCAATGACCGATGACGAAGAACTCTGAAGACGAGACGAGAAGAGAGTTTCTCTCGAAGAAGATTCTCTTCAAATCAAAAATCACTGCAAATCTTTTTGGTAGATACCTAGTGCCATTTTGAGTGGCTGTTCGCTTCCTGCATCCATCGGCTCCCCACGGTGTTAAGGCGCTTGAATGCTCCCAAATCGACTATTTTGAACGTGATTATCTCAAAACGTATACCATTTACAGGATTGAAAAAAATGCACGTTAATACTGGTCATATCTTCTTTCCATCTGCCGAAACCGAAACACGATTACGAAAAGTTTTCTCGATAGAAAAAAATCGTGAAGTGACCTCTAAAAAAATCATTCAAACGACCTAAAATGTTACATTATAATAAGACACCCCATTGAAATAAATCATAGTGATAAGCTATGTTTCAATGCAACCGTCTATAAGCTTATTTTTTTTAATAACAATAAGCATTTCTTTTATAACTAATTATTTGTACCGAAAAATGGAAAAGTCGAAGTGCAACGCAACGTAATCGCCATATTTTTGCTATGCATAAAGTGACCCTATAAAGTACAAAATAAGTTTCAAGTTTGTTTGCTGTAATAAACGTGCTCGCATTGGGTCCTGTCAGGGCCTTAAGTTTTAACCAAATTAATCGTCGGCGTCGGCGGCGTCGGTCCACTTAGTGCCGGCTTACACTACGTCTTCCGGTTCATAGATATTTTCTTCAAGTAAAAAAGATTTAAAGATAAAAAGGTGAAGGTGCCTTCCTAATAACGACATGACAATTATATTCTTCACAGATAAGAAACACTTTTGTTCAAATTGTCGATGTTTAGAGACCACTCGCTGGACCGGAAAAATAGGAAAAAAGTCGCAGTTCCTTGTACGCTCTATTTTTTACAGATTTTCTAAATCGGAAATACTTCCTGAATTTGAAGGTTTAGGTAACCGCTGAAATTTAAGCTTAGGTAAAAACAGCATTTTGTAAAAACGACAAGTAGGTAAGTACAAAGGAATCAGATTGACCCTGCCTTCTGAACTGAGGGTTGTGGGTTCGATTCCTACCTGAAATGACCGATATAGTTCTTAAAACTGGCAAGTTGAAATGGCAATGGGCAGGCCACATCGCTTGTAGAACTGACAACCGATGGGAAAGAATGGTTCCCCAGTGGCCACCAAGAGCCGGAAGACGCAGCTTAGGTCCCTACTTAGGTGGACCGACCGGCGAGCCGATGGATGCAGGTGGCAAGCAACCACTTAAAGCGGCGCCCTGTTAGGAAGGCCTATGTCCAGCAGTGGACCTCTTCAGGCTGATAATGATGCATTTCGTTTTTAAGTTCATGGAATCCGCTTCATTGAACATCAAAGAGTGGGGGCGAGTGTGTCTTAGTGGTTAACCGTACGACTTCCAAACTAACGTACCCAGGTTCAAATCCCGCTTTGTTCTGCGCATCAATGACTTCAAGTTACACTCGCGTTTACAACGGTGAAGGAAAGCATGAGGAAACAAGAATTCAAGAATCATAAAGTTCGCGAAGATGCGTCATCCACCAACTCGCACTTGGCCAACGTTGTGGATTATGGTCTACGCTCTCTTCTATCTCTCTCTCGAAAAAGGGCATGTGTCCCAGAAGTGGGATGGGAACATATTGGGTCGATGACAAAAACCAAAAAAGTTATAGCAATAAACGTATAGGTTATTGCTATGGTGAATTCTATGGTTGGCTATAATTGTAATAAATACTCTAACATAGTCTAGTTTATGATAGATAGGATTTCTAAGCTAAGACAGGCTAAGCTGCAATAACATGAATTTTAAATAAGTATTTCACTAAGCCGTGGATAGCTGATGGATGCAAGAAGCGAGCAGCCTCTCAAAGTGGCGCTCCCTGGGGAAGGCCTATGTTCAGCAGTGAGTGTCTTCAGGCTGTTATGATGATGATTTCACTTAGGTACAGTGCAGGTAAACCTATATGATGAGCCAAATATAAAGAACATTGAAGAAGCAAAGCAAATTACTTTGTGCATCTGGCAATTGCCAAAAATAAAAGCTATCCAATAATGAATAAAACGCGTTTTAATAAAGCTAAGTATGTCCTGGATCCCTCAGTTCGGGTGCCTGAAAAATTTAATCATAGTATACCTATTCATAATTTCAGGTCTATTCTCAGTAGTTCAATTAACAGTTCAATTGACTGAACTACTGAGATTTTTTGTACACACTAGTTCAATTAAATATTTAGATTGAACTACTGGTACTTATTTATTCGCAGTTGTTCAATTAACAGTTCAATTGATTGAACTACTACCTACAGCTTCCTCCATTCAGCTTTTGACTATTATAGTTAGTGATTTAGGTAATTTAGGACGAGGAAGTACCAAGAATTCATAACATTGAACCAAGTGGTAAAAACTGGAAAAATAAGCTTCCCCAAACTTCATGGTGGCTATGATATGAAGTGCGCTGCAAGCCTAATCAAATATTGTGATACTAGCTTTTGCCCGCGGCTTCGCACGCTTGTGTTATGTTATTTTTACGTTATAGTCTAATAATAGATCATGCATTTCGTACCAAACAACAAAATCCACTAAATTTTTTCGAAGCTGAGCACAGTAACCTGTATTAGCATAGGTATAGGTATAACGCAAGTATAGCCGTGAGTGGAAGCTATTTAAGCCATTCCCTAAAATTAAATGTTTTGAGTCTAATATAGATTTATAACAGTAAAAGAAGTTTCAAACAAAAAACTACAATTTTATAAGTACCTTTTCATATTACAACAAAAAGAAATCATCATCACTTCACTTAGGTCTTTAACAGAAGTTTCAGTAAGTTTTGTTTAGGTAGTAGTTACCTAAGCAGGCAGTTACAGTTTAGAAAATATGGAAGAATCACACACGATGATGCTGTTTTGCTCAGTTTTACATATTATCCGCGCGCTTTTTGTTCCATTTACCACATTTTTTTACCTTCTTAAGTTTGGCTCCATACGAATTGAGTACCTACACTTAGCCAGTGTCAATAATAAGTCTATAAATTGCTAGAGATATGCATTTACCTGTACGATGCGTACATAATTAATTTTCTTAATACTAATTAGGAATTACTAATACTAAACCACCACTCCTTAAAGAATCGACAGTTATAATTATTATTATGTCCACTATTTTCCACGCTGTCTCATTCCCACTGCACTTTCAACATACCTACCTAGTGATGAAAGTGAGTAAGTAGGTTAAATCGTCATTACATAATTATTACTTACACCCAAAGATAGTTAATTACCTACTATAACTATAACCTTCTTGAAGTAACCGAGTAATCAATCATTTTTTGCTCCCGTGGTTTATTTAAAAGCCCACAGATTTAAAATATTTTAACTATTAAAAACTTATATCAACATGCAAAAAGAAGAAGAGGATCAAATAAAAAACAGTCAAAAACGAACTTTACGCGCCGTGTTGTTGTTAATTCGAGGATACAATTGCCATAATGAATACCTACATATTATTTTATCTAAGTACATACCCTTTTTAAACATTTTTCATAAAATATTTCGTACCATTGGCTTACAAATAATAGCAAGCACTCCGTCTTACTTTAATGCCAAAATAAAAAAGGTTTTAAAATGCGTAGCAATGGTAAGGGTCTATAACTTAAGTAGCTATAAGTACTACAGGGGGTCTAGCAAAGATACCAACCACTAACCCTAACGCCAAACGCTAACTCCAAAACTGTATTGAAATGACATTAGCTGTGGAAAAGTAAGCGATTTCCAAAATGTCATCCTAGTACATTTTGGAGTTAGCGTTACTGGTTGGTATCACTATACAATACCTACCACTAACGCTAACTCCAAAATGTACTGAAATGACATTTCTGAAATCGCTTACTTTTCCGCAGCGAATGTCATTTCAATACATTTTTGGAGTTAGCGTGAGGCGTCAGCTAGTGGTTAGTATCTTTGCTAGACCCCCAGGTACCTTAAAACTTCTTTGGGGTTGATCAAGAATTTAGCAGTAGCGCAAAAATAATTTTATCTGCCTAATTATAATGGTACCGTGTAGTAAGTTTATGTTAATAATACATTTGACCAGATCGCCAATAAAGAACATTTCTCCCGCCAAAACCCTATAAATCAAAAACTTGAATAAAAATTTTAATTAAGTAAGTTTCAATATTGGCTAAGTATGATAATCGCGTGAAGCCATAATAATGATTATAAAAATTCTAAGAACCTACCCTTTTAAACAGTTTTTATAAAATAATTCCTATCATTGGCTAAATACAAATTTTGTCTAATGCCATAATAAAAAAGGTTATACAATACGTAGCAAAAGCAAGGGTCAATAAATTAAGTACCTATAGGCACAGATTACTGAATAATTTACTACTATAGCCGGGGAGCCGATGGATGCAGGTGGCGAGCAGCCGCTCTAAGTGGCGCTCCCTGGGGGAGGCCTATGTTCAGCAGTGGACGTCTTCAGGCTGTTAATGATGATGATGATGATGATAGGTTAAGCTATAGGTACTATAAATACAATTTAAATACATATTTCGAATGGTAACGCGTAGTAGATTTTTGAAAACTAATACATAATACCAGATTGCCAATAAAGAATTTTGCCCTCGCCAGAACCCAATAAATCGAAAACATGAATAATAATTTTAGTTATGTTTCAATATTGGCTAAATATGATATCGCGTAAAGCCTTAAAACTTATAATAAAAAGTCTAAGAAGTTTTTAGTTTTCGAAATTCCTTGTTCTCTTTGTCGTGCTCATATTCAAGAACGTTCTCATACCTATCCTCTTTTTTAGTTTGGGCCACAGATTAACGAAAAAACTTATCTTTAGTAATACCACAGATTAGAGAAAAAAAATACATATGAATTCCTTGATTATTTTTCTCTAATCTGCACTGCATCGAGTAATCGCGCGATGTATTTCGCCGTAGCCCGAAAAGTGTGATACGCTGCCGGTAATGCAGGCGCGCCAATGGTTATTTACTGTTTTTTGTCTTTTAAGTTATAAATAAAAACATGCATTAATTTACTTCCTTATTGCTTAGTGCAGTGGGGATTGTTCAGAATGAAATAAAAATGATTGGGGTTCCGTACTCAAAGGGTAAATCCTTATTACTAAACCTCCGCTCTCCGTCTGTCTGTCTGTCTGTCCATCAGACACCAGGATGTACTCATGAATCGTGATAGTTAAGCAGTTGAATTTTTCACAGATGATATATTTCTGTTGCCACTATAACAACCGTGATCCGTATTCAAAGGGACAGCTAAACAGACAAAAAAAAATTGGTTTTACTTCATATTGATAAGGAATTATAAATTAAAACTATTAAAATTTATTTTTGTAATCGCAAGTAATACTCTCACAGTTTGTAAAACATATTTATTCGCCGACATGCAATATAACGCTACTGCTTCCTCTATTTTATTTAGCCCACGTCAGTCGCGCAGCAGGCAAACAAATTGACTATGTGTCCGGGTTGGCGCGCTACAAAAACATCGAGGATAGTCAACAGAGATGTTTTTGCGTGCCAACTCAACAGCGAAGGTTCGGGCGTATATGAAGCCGCGCCATAATAGGAACAGAGTTTTTTTTCTTTAATCTGTTCATCCGGATAAACCCGAGATAATATTACCGTCAGTAGCACAGAGCACATTTTTTTTTCTCTCATCTATGATTAGTAGCCAAAATAAAACTTACTTTTTGACACTGGCTAAATACCTACACTATGTGTGGAGCCAAAATATAAGAAAAAAAAATTACCTTGAGGCCTTGAAGCGGCCATCTTGTTAAAATCCCGTTCCGTTTCATAATGAAATCTTAAACATTTTCACCAAAAAAAAATTAACGATATATAAAATTTAATATATCCTATGTTGTGCGCCGGGTTTTTCTAAGCTTATTAGTGAAAACCGCATGAAAATCCGTTCAGTATTTTCGGACTTGTGCCGTAACAAACAAACAAACAAACAAACAAACAAACAAACAAACAAACAAACAGACAAAATGTCTAAAAAGCAGCTTAACGTGATCAGCGAAAAATTTCAACCCAACCTGTGTCATTTTTTTTTCGATATCTTGCA